>JAOSBO010203820.1:0-17556 GCA_027563915.1 Erythroxylum rotundifolium | reverse complement strand
GACCCGAGGTTGCATCCCGTATTGCAATCTTTGGAATTATTGTTTTTGACCGGTTTCCAAGGATCGATCATAAGGTCGACTCGACAAAGCCGCGATCAGAGATTTTGTGTGAAAACTTGAATATTACACAGATCACTTGAGAACTAGTTGAAGACATTAAGTAGATTTTGTGAATCGAGGAGTTGCAAAATTTACAATTTTGTAATCAATTAGGATTAATTGATTAGGTCTTGAGAAAGAGTAGTCAATCCCTTAGAAGAACTAGAACCAACACATAATTAAATCAATAGCGGTTAGTGAGTAAAATAATGATAGAGTAAGTCCCAAGCTTCATCTTTGATGGTCCTCACATATTTACGGTAGCTCATTTTTTATTTAATTATTTGCTTAGTTTTATTTAATTGTTTAAAATTTTGATATTTTATTTTTATTCAATTCATATCTTGATACCTTAGACAAAGTTAGGTTCACTTAGTTCTAACTATTTCCTCTTGGGATCGACTTCTTTAATACGACAACTTTACGATTTGTACACTTACGGATATTAGGGGTTTTTACTAGATTAAAACTTAGCAATAAATAACTAATTTTCTTGTCAAAAATTGATGGATTCTCTATTTCCTATTAGTGAAATGAAATCAGTTCTAAATATTTCCCTCATCCTAAAGATTGCTTTTAAATTAGAATAAGGATAGCTTTTAACATCCAGATTCCACACACTCCTATTTTCATAAAAATAATATGTATCCATTTGCTCCATAAAAAAATTCTTATTAGAAATGAGTCATCATATCCTTTTAGTGCACATGAAAGTGCTCATGCTTTTAAGAGAGAATATGTTGAAACCTAATTGATCTTCAGGGCACGCATTTCATCCCATTTCATTTTGACCCAATCGGGAGTTTGTTTATTTTATTCCAATAAATCTATTGAAGTTCTTATTAATGGATTTAATAATGCTGATAGGTAAAGCAATATGGGAAACCCAAGATACATTGATGGAATTCAGAATGAAAATAACTAGCTGAACTTTACCTGTAACACCCTATTTTCACCTGGCATATGCCTGAAAATCTCGAGGACATTCAGGCACATACCCTATGGAAGCGGCATCTTAGAGCAGTCATTTCACTTATATCGCACCATACATAAAACATAATTATCCAAAATATCAAAACGTTCATATTTCATTCATAAAGCGTAATACACTGTAGCTTTTCATACATAATCTATATATACACAGTATCAAAAAGCTTATAAGTGTCTACTGCTCTTTTACAACATTCCAAATTAAATGAGAACAATACAAAAATGTTATGTCTAACTCCTCAATATCAACTGATCGACCTTTGAGCCATTTCTTGATTTTGAAATGCAAGTATAAAACTTCTTCTAGTACGTGTTAATAGCTAAGTCTCCTCCCTTGTACCTGAAAGGCCACGTTCCAATTTTGATGAGTGTTATGAACTCAATGCGCAAACCATCATCGATGTGCTCACTTATATAAAACACAATGACAATTCACAATTTAATTAATAGAAAAATCACATAATCAATTATTGCATATCATTTCATATTTTGTTTCAAAACTGTTCAACAACTTAATTCAATCATTTATTCCATACATATCGAATTCTATATGCAATGCACATGTGATTGATTCTGGTTATTACTTTATTGTGATCGAGCATTTTTTTAATTGTCCTATATTTGTCGTAGATATCAAGCTCATCGATAACTGTCTGATATCTATTATGGATATCGAGCTCATTCTACTAGCGAGCCTGTGACTCTTTACACACATTGCTGAGCTTTAAGCTCTTTTTCATTGGCTACTCTGGTCATAACTTCCTTTATCTGATCTTGCATTTCAATTCATTGAGATGCATCAATTCACATTATAAGCAGTCAATCACTTACGTTCAATATAAATATTCACTTTTCACATTTTCTTCGGATCTAAGTCTAATATTCAACATATCTGTTGAGAGCACTTATTTTTATCAAATTCACATTCAATCAGAACATTTCCAACACATTTCCAATTATCAAACTCCTTAGACCATCAATGTCTGGATTTATCATATTCATATAGGTATCAATTCAATAATTGGAATTTAAGCAATTACAATTAATCCTAATGAAAATATTTAGGTTACTCACAGTCCGCTCCAGATAGCTATTGCCTTGGCATGTTGGCAAAGTCTGGATGTTGAGGCTCTATTTGCGCTTCTATACCATGCAACACACTCACATTACTATATTGCTCAATCATATAAGTGTTGAATCATACATATATATATGTGTGTTATGTACAATGCATACACACAACATTCCTAGGTATGTATCATCAATTACGAATCAATTACGAATCTTAATCATTTTTACCTCAAAAGTCATATATGTCTAAATTGGAACTTAGGTTCACACCTCAATTATTCATGATTATTATAAATTCATCAATATATCATTCAACAATATTTTTCTAGCCTTATATGATCACATAATATCCAAATTCCATTTAAGCTTACTTAACTCATATCATTCATCTCCATTAAATCACATTAACAATCTTAAGAACACTTTAATAACCTAATCTGTCAGCAAACTAAGTGCATTTCGAGCCTCATTCAAGCCTAAATATACCATAAGAAAGTACCTTAGCATTAGTTGTTTCAAACATCACTTAAAAGACAACATTTCACTTTCAAGCCTTGCCCATGATCGTGGTGGACCTTCACACGACCACGACAGAAACTATTGCAACTAGCCACAGCTGTAGGGACTCTACCATGACTATAATAGAACCTAATTAGTTAGGCCATGATCGTGTACTGAAGGCCATGACTGTTCACTGAAGTCCACGATCGTGCCTTGCCTTTTCTCTTTCTTTCTCCACAAATTCCACATACTTAAAATATCATTTACCCTCTAAGTTTTCCAGAATTTAAGTTTATTTAGGCAACTTCATTTCATACTATTCTTACTACCATTTTGGTTACATTAAAACTCATAAAACTCTAGTCAATTGATTATTCATCAATTACTTAATCCTATCATACATTTTTCATACTATATCCAAAAGATCTTATACACAATTCCTCATTTCCACTACCTATCCTCTTCACTCTCACTTTATTTCCATCTTAAAATCATTAATACATCAATCTATAAATTATGGTTTATCATCTATGTAAAAATAGAACACATTTATATCCCATTATTCATCAGCGTTTTTACACACTATCATACACCGTTTACACTATCAATCATACATAAAACAATACATAATCTATAATTGATCTTAAACACGAAAATATAACATCAAACGTATGCATACATTCATCAACTTTTCAGTTTTAAACCTATCCATCTATCACTAATGATCATCATAAATACTTTTATTAAATAACCTATGAAGATCCTTGATATACTTACTTGTTTCACTTCAAAAGTTCTTCAATACATTACTTGATTCTAGATTCATTTAATAGTGCCGTTATCGATAGTCAACTACTATCATGATATGAAACTCATCATTCCCTTGAAGTAAACTATTTTACTTACACGAAGATAAATCACAACACTATAATCTAAACCATAATCAAGTGACCAACGTGATTATTCAACTGTGATCAACTAATTTAAATTCTAAAAATATACATGTTTTCCATACATCCCCATGTATATTACTTACAAAGGAATCTTGGTACCTTATGACTAGTTATATATAATGGTCATACAAATAAATCCAAACTCTTTTATTTTATTAATAATAAATATTTTGATTATAAAATTTTCTGGAAGAAAATTAAGTTATATGTAAATACACTTGCTTTTCATGGAACTATATTTACATAACTCCAACAACAGGTGTCTATGTCTAAGAGAAGGCATAATTTCCATTTTAGACTAAGAAGTAACTAATCCTATTACTCATACACAGTTTATTAATGATGTTGATGCGAAAAGTGGCTCAAGGTAATGGAATCGAAAAATTTTCGATTCCATGTACACCAACGAAGTTTAGATCCTTGTAGATCTGCCACTAGGTTTAAAAAGCCATATGGTGTAAATGGATCTTCAAAAGGAAGAGAGGATCAGATAGAAAGGTAGAAACCGTTAAAGTTAGATTGGTAGTTAAGGGTTATACTCAGAAGGAGGGTATAGAATATGATAAGACTTTTTCTCCTGTTTCCATGTTTAAGCAAATCAGAATTTTTTTGGTAATAGCATCCTATTTCAATTATCTCTTGAGGAGACCATTTATCTAGCCCAACCAAAAGGATTCGTTCAGCCAGGTAATGAGCATAAGGTATGAAAGTTGCAAAGGTCCATTTATGGACTTAAACAAGCATCTAGGTCTTAGAACATTAGGTTTGGTAAGGCTATAAAAACCTATGGATTTATACAAAACCTATATAAGCCTTATGCCTACAAAAGGATACAAGAAGGCAAGGTTACTTTCCTAATTTTGTATGTCGATGACATTCTGCTCATTGGGAATGATGTAGGAATGTTATCTATAGTCAAGAGATAGTCGAACGAACAGTTCTTAATGAAGGATTTGGGAGAGGCTAGCTATATTCTAGGTATCAAGCTTATAAGGGATTGAAAGAACAAGCAGATATCTTTGTCTCAACTAACCTACATTAAGAAAATGCTTATTAAGTTTGCCATGCAAGATTCCAAGACGGGTTTCACACCTACTAGCCATGGAATCAAACTTTCAAAGGAGCAAGCACTTAAGACCTAAAAGAAGGTCTAAAACATGTGTAACATTCCATATGCTTTAGCAGTTGGAAGTTTAATGTATGTTATCATTTGCACTAGACTAGATATTTATTAAGCAGTAGGATTTGTAAGCAGATTCCATTCCAATCTAGGAATGGAACATTGGACTGCAGTCAAGTGAATACTGAAGTATCTTTGTAGGATGAAGAACTTAATGCTTGTTTACTCTAGAAGTGACCTTATTTTGATAGGATATACAAATTTCTATTTCCAATCAAATTTTAATCTTAGGAAATCAAATTCTGGTTCAATATTTACTTTGGGAGGTGGAGCCATAGTCTAGAGGAGTGTCAAGCAATCTTGTGTTGCTAATTCGACAATGGAGGCCGATTTGCTGTCGTTTATAAAGCAACAAAGGAAGCAGTCTGGCTTCGTAAGTTTTTAAAAGATTTGGAGGTAGTTCTTGAGGTGGAAAAGGCCACTACACTTTATTATGATAAAAATGGGCAGTGGATAATTCTAAAAAACTTGAGAACCATAAAGTCGCCAAACACATTGAGAGAAAGTATCATCTCATAAGGGAGATAATACAATATGGTGAGGTGGATGTGGTAAAGATTCCCACAACTTAAAACCTTGTTGATCCGTTCATGGAGACACTATCACAGAAGAGCTTCAAGGGTCACCTAGAAAGAATGGGAATAAGGGATATGTCAAACTTGCTTTAGGGCAAGTAGGAGATTGTTAGGTTATGTAAATATAGTTCCTTGGAAATCAAGTGTATTTACATATAACTTAATTTTCTTCTAGTTACAATATTGTAATGAAAATATGTATTAATAATAGAACAAAAGAGTTTGGTTTTATTTATATGAGCAGAATATAACTAGTCATAAGTTACCAAGGTTCCTTTGTAAGTAATATACATATACATGGAGATATATAAGAAACATGTATATTATTAGAATCTAAATTAATTGATTCAAAGTCAACTAATCAAGTTGGTTTATTGAGTATGGTTTATACTGTGGTGTTTCGGCTTACTTTTATGTAATTATAGGAGTTTAATGATGAGTTCTAAATCATGATAGTAGTTGACTATCAGTAATGGCACTATTAAATGAATCTGGAATCGCATATGTTTTTAAAGAATAAAGTAGGCCATTACTTTATCCTTAAAACATACACTTTACCATTCGTTTATTACGAACTATAATCTTGATAAGTGGTGAACTCAGGTATGTTTCGATAGAATTCTTGATATGATCAGAAAGGATTTTTACAGGGTATCAATCCAGTGTTCACATGATGGAATTATTAATTGAAACATGCATTAGAAAACATTCACTCAAATAAAAAGTTTATAGTGATATCATCACTTTTAGATGTTTTATGAAGGTTGATGATTAAACTAGAGCTGACAGTTTGATGGACTAGCTACCCATCAAGTCTAAATACCAAGATTAGATCTTGTGTGTTAATCACCATGTAGAGTAACCGAACATGTTATTATTATAGATAACGTTCAAAGATTGTAGTGGAGGGGTTGGTAGCTCTTTTTTGACATTTTTCTTAAATGGAAAATGTGTTGTCTTTCTTTACACTCTTTAAAAAAAAAGATGAGGTTCATTTTGTAAATAAAGTAAATGTACAACACTTTTAGCATTCTTTTGATTAAAGAATGAAGTGATGCATTTTTTTTGTTGTCTTTCCAATCTCTCCCAAGACGTCCAAGTGTTGAACAATTCGGTTTTGCACAATTGATTTTTAGCTTTTTACAAAAGTAAGTGTGAGTAATTTGGTCTCTCTCCATTTTCTCTAAAATCCAATCAGCAAAATAAAGAAAAAGTTTGCTCTCCCTCATTTTTCTTCTCCTTTCCAACCAAAGGATCTTGATAACCAAGTTGTCAAGAAGAACAAGTGGTAGATTGGAGAAGTTGAGGACACAGCAGCGAGGAGTCAAAGTTGTAGCAACGAGTTGGTAATACTCTAATCTTGTTCTTATTTTATTTATTTTCCTTATGTCGTTTCATGTATAGATTAAAAGCACATGATGTTTTGATGTTTATGCTTCTGCTGTGTTTTGATTTTAGAAAAACTTTTTGAAATCTACTGTTTAACCAAATCAAGCATAATATTGTTTTTGATCCAACAAATTCTCCCTCTTAAGAAAATTTGTCCTTGAAATTCTTACCTGATTGATCAAATAGGTAGGGGTATTTTCTCCTCATGTTCTTCTCAATTTCCATGTAAGTTCTTCACTTGAATGCTTTCTCTAGAGGACTTTCACCAATGGAATCACTCGGCTTCTCAATTGCTTCATCTGATAGCCCACTATCTTAACTAGTTCCTTAATATAACTCAGATTACTTGTAACTCCAACCTTTTAAGCCAGTTTGTGTGTCGGATAAGACCAATATCTCCTGAGCATACTCATATGAAACACATTGTGAATCTCATACATTTCTAATGGTAAGGCTAAGTTGTAAGCCAATAGTCCAACTCTCTCAATAATATCATACGAACCTTTATATCTAGGGCTTAACTTACCTTTTTTCCTAAGCTCAACACTCCTTGCCAAGGTGATACTCTCAAAAACACAATATCTCCTAATCAATACTCCATGTGCCTCTATTGCTAATCCACATAACTCTTTCGTCTATCTTGTCCCGCTTTAATTTTAATACAATTCAGTTTCACTTTATCAACTGTGTCTTAGATCAATTCTAGGCCTTCTATAATCCTTAGGCCCTTTTCATCCCAATATAGAGGCAAACAACAGTTTCTTCCATATAGCGCCTCATATGAAGGCATACCGATACTACTATGATAATGATTATTATAAGCAAATTCAATCACATTCATATACTGAACCCATATTCCTCAGAACTCCAAATTTAATTGTTCTCTCACTTTATCTGTCTGCTTAAGGACGAAATGCTCTTCCAAAATTCAGCTTCATACATAAAGTTGTCTATAAAATTTTCCAAAATCTAGAAGTAAATTTGAGACCCCGATCCGATACAATGGACACTAGAATCTTAAGTAATCTCACTATTGCATTCACATACTTCTAGGCTAACTGGTATAGTAAGTTATTCTCTCACTGGTAAGAAATGAGTCGACTTTGTCAATCGGTCCACAATAGCACATATAGCATCATGTTGGCTTGGAGTCCTTGGTAATCCCTTAATGAAATCCATAATAATTCACTCCCATTTCTACTCTGAAATAGTTAATGACTATAACTTCTCAATCGGAGCCTGATGTTCTGCCTTAATCGATTAGCAAGTCAAACACTTAGCCATATATTCAACCACTTGCTTCTTTATCGTTAGCCACTTGAAATGTTGTTTCAGCGTATTATACATCTTGATGGTGCTAGGATGCATAACATAGGCAGTTATGTGTGCTTCCTCCAAAATTTCTTTCCTCAATTGATCTACATTAGGTATGCACAATCTCTGCTCCAACCACAGTGTCTCATCTCTCAATTCAAATATAAAAATTCTGATTCACTTTTAACTTCTCAATAAGTTTCATTAATTTAAGACCCTTACTTTAGGTTTTTCTAATTCTATCGTACAACATTGGTCTAAGCTTCAATGTAGCTATTAATACTTCATTCTACTCCAAATTCAACTTAACATTCAATGCTCTCAAATGCAATAGATTTGGTAACCTCAATAGCTAAACCTGTGCTCCATTACTATTAGATTTCCTATTTAATGCATTAGCTAACGCACTAGCTTTACTAGAATGATACTCAATTATTCATTCATAATATTTTAGTAATTCTATCCATCGTCGTTGTCTCATACTTAATTGTCTTTGACTTAACAAATACCTCAAACTCTTATAGATTTTCTCCATATCTTTAGAGCAGAAACCAATGCAGTAATTTCCAAATCATGTACCAGGTAATTAAACTCATAAGACCTTAACTATCTCGATGCATATGCTATCACTTTACCATGTTGCATTAGAACACATCCCAATCCCTGGTATAAAGCATCACTATACACAATATAACCTCACAATCTAGATGGAATAGTTGACACTAGTGCTGTAGTTAATTGGTGTTTAAGCTCCTCATAACTCCTCTGACATTCCTCAATCCATCTGAATGGTACGTTCTTCCTCAAAAGTTTTGTCAAAGGGGTCGAGATTAGTGAAAAACCCTTGACAAACCTTTGATGGTATCCAGCTAATCCAAGGAAACTTTGGATCTTTGACACATTTCTCAGAGATTCCTACTTTATTACTACTTCTACTTTCTTTGGATCTACTTGTATACCCAGTCTAGACACTATGTGGCCTAAGAATATTACTTAATCAAGTGAAAATTCACATTTACTGAGCTTGGCATACAATTGCATCTCTCTTATTAGCTATAGTACTAGTCTTAAATGTTCAACATGTTCCTTTCTGCTTTTCAAATACACTAAAATATCATCGATGAACACAATCATAAAATGATCTAAGTAGGGGTTGGAACACCTTATTCGTTAAGGTTATAAAAGCAGCTGGAGCATTTGTCAACATAAATGGCATCGCCAAAAACTCAAAATCCCTATACCTGCTCTTGATTGTGCTCTTCGATACATCAACCTCTGCTATCTCCAATTGATAGTACCTTGATCTCAAGTATAGTTTAGTGAATCCTTGAGCTCCCTACAATTGATCAAGTAGGTCATCAATCATTGGCAACGAATACTTGTTCTTCGTTGTCACTTAATTCAGTTGCCTATAATCAATACACAATCTTAGAGTGTCATATTTCTTCTTTATAAATAAGACTGTGGCTTCACAAGGTGACACACTTGGTCTGATAAAGCTCTTATCTAACAACTCCTACAATTGAGCCTTAAGTTCCTTTAGTTCCACAGATGCGATCCTATATAGAGGAATAGATATAAGAGTAGTACCAGGAATAAGATCGATAGAAAATTATATCTCCCTGTCTGGGGGAAACCAGGCAATTCAACAATAAACACGTCTAGGAAATCCCTAACAATAGGAATATCTTGTACTATCAAACATGTCAATTATATAGGCTAGATAAGTTTCACATCCTCCTCTAGTCAAACTTAAAACACTTATTGCTGAAATAAATCTGGCTAGCACTACTTGACTAACACCTTGAAATGTCACTCTTGGCTGATTAGGAAATTCTAATATCATCTCCTTAGTATAGCAGTTCATTACTGCCCTATAAGTAATGAACGAATCCCTATCTAAGATGATATCTATCTCACTTAGTTGCAACACGATCAGGTCAGCTTCTAATTCTGCCTGATCAACTCTAATCATATACCTTTTACACACTTCTCCTACTACTGTAGTACTACCTGTCGGAGTACTTACTTCTAATCAATAATTTAACATCTCCTATTATAATGCAGTTTAGATACTAGATGTGGTGCAATAAAAGAATGTGTAGATCCTGTATCTACCAATGCAAATGCTTCAAAATTAAAAACATTTAACACCCTTGCTACCACATCAGGGGAGTTCTAAGCATCCTATCTGGTGATAGCATAAATTCGGCTTGAGATTGTGGCTGATTACTGTACACCTCAATCCTGATAGTAGGACTAACTGAACTTGGTCTACCTCTACCTCTGCCTCTGTCCAGATCCACTTTCTCTACTTTGCTAGACTGTTGTCTCAGTTACTGTTCCTCCTCTCTTTCCAGAATGTGCTCTAAAAACTACGAGACAGTTCTTGATCTAATGTTCAAAAGAGCCACATCAAAGGCAAGTTCTCAAAAACTTCCAACATTCTCTGCTATGCTTCTTACCACAATGTTCACAGTTAGGCACCTGTCCAAATACTATACGTCTTCCACTACCAGTCTATCCAAAACTGCCCCTCTGTCTGAACCCCGATTTTCTTGATCTAGTCGGTGGTCAGAAAGATCTATTTTGGTGCTTACTAAACCTTCTACCAAGCTTAACTTGTGACTCACCCTGTCTCTTCATTCTAAACTCTTATCAGTACTCTCCTTGTCTATCTTTCAACTATTGCCCAATTCTAATTGAGGCAGCTCTCATCTCAGAAAAAAAACTGCTCATATTTGTTATAGCTAACCTCTTCCTTATCTCCATATTCAACCCATCTTCAAACTTCCTACACTTATCCTATTCAGTAGGAATTAATACTGTAGCATATCCCATCAACTCATTGAATCATATCTCATGCTCACCCACTACAATACTACCTTTCTTCAGATTTAGGAACTCTTTCATCTTCCTATATAGGTAGATCTTAATCATGTAATTCTCCTCGAAGAATTTCAGGAACTCTTCCCACTTCAATCCCTAATGTTGAGAGGTACTGCCTAGAATAGTCTTCCACCACTGATATGCTAGACCTTGCAGTAGTGAAACTACATAGTCAAATATTCCATCTAACTCGTAGTCTATTTGATTGAATATTCTTTTAGTTTTCTTTAACCATCCTTTAACCTTAGTACAGTATGTACTTCTGTAGGAGTCTACAACCCCCTGTTTTTGGAGTTTTTCATATCTCCTTTCTCTCCTCTCTAGAATTCTCGAAGGCGTTTGATCAAATCGAGGTATAAGAGACTTTCTATTGGCTCCTGTAGACTCTAGGTTAGCTGATTCTTCAACTTGATCACCTATAGTAGATGACTTATAATAAATAATAACCTTGATTACTATCTAAGTTTCTTACTATATATCATGTCTAAATGCTTATATTTGTCCCTATGGATGATAAACCATGCTTTAATACCAAAGATTGTAACACCCCACTTTCACCAGGAACAAACTTGAACATCTCGAAGACATTCAAGTATATACCATGTGGAAGCGGCATGTTGGAGCAGTCACATTCACTTATATGGCATTATACATAAAATGAAAATATCTAAAATATCAAAATGTTCGCATTTCATTTATAAAACATAATATACTATAGCTTTTCATACATAATCCATATATACATAGTATTAAAGAGCTTAAAAGAGTCTATTGCTCTTTTACAACATTCCATATGAAATGAGAACTATAAAAATTTTTTCTAACTCCTCAATCTCAACTGACCGACCTTTGAGCCATTTCTTGAATCCAAAATGCAAATATAAGACTTCTTCTAGAACATCTTAATGGCTAAGTCTCCTCTCTTGCACCTAAAAAACCACCTTACAATTTTGATGAGTTTTGTGAACTCAGTGAGTGAACTATCATCATTGTGCTCACTCATATCATACACAATGACAATTCACATTTCAATTAACAGATATATCACATAACCAATTATTGCATATCATTTCACATTTTTGTTTAAGAATAGTTCAAAAACTTAATTCATTAATTCATTTCATATATATCAAATTATATAGTCAATGCACATACAACTTACTCTCGTTATTACTTTATTATGATTGAGAACCTTTTTAACTGTCTAGTATCCATCGTGGATACCAAGCTTATTGATAACTATCCTATATTCATTGGGGATATCGGACTTATTTTACTAGTGAGCTTATGGCTCTTTATAAACATTACTAAGCTTTGAGCTCTTTTTCATTGATTACTTCGGTCATAACTTCTTTTATCTGATCATGCATTTCAATTCAAATAGATGTATCAATTCACATTATAAGTAGTCAATCCCTTTCATTTAATATACAAATTCACTTTTTACATTTTCATCGAACTTAAGCTTAGCATTCAACATATTTGTTGAGAAAACTTATTTCTGTTAGATTGACATTCAATCAGAACACTTCCAAGACATTACTAATTATCGAACTCCTCAAACCATAAATGTCCGAAATTATCATATTCACACAGGTATCAGTTTAATAATTGGAATTTAAGCAATTACAATTAATCCTAGTAAGAACATCTAAGTTACTCACATTATGCTTCAGATAGTTATTATCTTGACGTCACACATTACTAAATTGTTAAATCATATATGTATTCAATCCTAAGCACACATATATGTGTTATGTACAATGCATGCTGAATGACATTCCTAGGTATGAACCTCAATTATGAGTCATAATCATTTTTACATGAAAACTCATATATGTTTAAATTTCAACTTAGGTTCACACGTCAATTATACATGATTATTCTAAGTTCATTAATCTTTCATTCACTAATATTTTTCTAGCCTTTTATGATCACATAATATCCAAATTATCATTTAATCTTACTTAATTCATATCATTTATCTCCTTTGAATCACAATATCATTCCCAAGAACACTTTAATCACCTAATCCATCATCAAATTAGGTTTATTTTAACCTTTATTTAAGCCTGAATACACCATAGGAAAGTGCCCTAGCATTAGTTGCTTCAAACATCACTTAAATGACAACATTTCACTTTCAGGCCTTACCCATGATTATAGTGGACCTTCCTAAGATCGTGAAAGAAGCTATTACAACAAGCCACGATTGTGGGGACCTTGCCACGATCATGACATAACCCAATTAACTAGGCCATAATCGTGGCTTTCCTTTTCTCTTTGCTTCCTCCACGAATTCCATAAACTTAAAACATCATTTACCTTTTAAGTTTTTCATAATTTATGTCCATCTAGACAACCTCATTTCGTGCATTTTGTTTACATTAAAACTCACAAAACTCTAGTCAATTGATTCATCATCATTTACTTAATCCTATCATTTATGCATTCCTAACTTTTTCAAACGATATCCAAGACATCTTATCCATAACTGTCATTTCCACTTCCTATCCTTTTCACTATCACTTCATTTCCATCTCAAAATCATTCATACATCAATCCATAAATTATGGTTTATCATCTATGTAAAAACAGAACATATTTATATCCATTTATTCATCAATGTTTTTACATACTTTCATACACCATTTACACTATTAATCATCCATAAAACAATACATAATCCATTATCTTAAACATCAAAACATGATCATCATAAATACTTTTATTAAATAAACCATGAAGATCCTTGAATTATTTACTTGTTTTAGCTCCAAAGTTTTTCAACACATTACTTAACCTTAGCTTAAAAGCATGACATGATCATCATCTTACCAAGGTACAATAAAGTTAGGTCTTTTAGTAACAAGGAGAAGATGACAATAAACTTGAAGTGGGTATGTTGAATGTTAACAAAACTCAAGACCTTGAGTGTGAAGAAAAGAGTATCGAAATTTGAGAGAATGAAGAAGAAGATGAAGAAAAGAAAGCATGTACCAAAAGATAAGAATGGAAGACAATAAAGAGTTAGTCTCTCACATGAGAGAGTTGTGAGTTATAATTGGTGAGCGGCAAGTGTGGTCACACTTGTCAGTTGCCACTTGTCATCTCCTTGTGGTCTCTAATTGGTCTTCTAATAACTAGTCCATTTATCTCTCAATTTTTAGTCCATTTGTCACCTAATTTTCTATGCAACTTGTCATTAAATCCCAATGTCACTTGTCAATTATTTCTACTATCATGAATCAATTTGTCTTACCACTTAGCATTTTTCCTAGTTCAAAAAATCCCCATAATTTCATAAATCTCTCAAATTTCACCAAAATTTTTGTATTAATAATTATAATTCACCAAATAAGAATTCACTACATAATAATTCATAATTCACATCATAATCATTAAAAATCATTTATACCCCAAAATATGTCAATTGAGTGCATGTATGGCTTTTGTAATGAGTAAAAAAATTAATAACCATGTGTGTGTATGCTTATGCTAGTGATATGCATCTAAATATAATGCATTTCCTACTTTCTCATTGATATTTCTCATTACTATTTCATTTCTCAAGTATCATGGTCTAGGGTTTTAATCCTAGATATGAAGAAACGGGTTATTACATTACCAACTTTGGAAAGATGTCTAGAACTCCATCCAAAAATTATTGTTTTGATTTTATCAAATAAAGTGTTCAGATCTGTAATGTTTAACCTTGAATTTATGACTGGAATGCCAAAGTACCTCATTGGAAGAGTTTTTTGTCTGAAACTTGTTATAGAAGTCAAAGTTGTTTTTTGATTTACAATAACTCTTAGAGATGAAAAAACCATTCTTGGAGAAAAGATCTTAAAAGCTTTCATAAGGACTAAAATAGATGTATTGTCTTCTTTAGAGAGTAAGAGAAGGTCATCAATAAAGTAAAGATTGATAATTTGTAAATTTTTACATTTTGAGTGATATTTGAAAACCCTGATTCTCTCTACAACTCTTCTAAGAAACCTATTATATACGTCCATAATTAGAGAAAATAGTAAGGTGAAATGGGATCACCTTATCGAATCCCTCTACAACTTTTACAAAACTTAGTTTGTTGGTCATTTACAAAGATGTTGTATAAAGGTGACATGAAGCACCATTTGATCTATAAAATAAAATCAGTTGGGAATTCCATGGTAGAGAGTATGTTGCTTAGAAATTCCCAATCTAAAATATCATAACCTTTTTTATAGTCAATTTTGATTGAACAATTAGCTTTGCTTCTCTTCTCCGAATAAGCTTGAATCAACTCCTATAGAATCAAAATATTTTCTCCAGTTACCCTTTCAGGAATGTAACGTCCTCGAGTGGATCTATTGTTTTTTGGAAGGATCACTCTCAATCATGAGCAAGAATTTTGGAGATTATCTTGCAAATAGAGTAGCAACAAGAAATAGGGTGAAATTTTGAAAATTGTTTAAGCTTGCCAATCTTAGGAATAAGAGTAATAAAGGTCTTGCTGCCCTCTGAAATTAAGGAACCTTCATTTAAAACTCCAAAACATCTTTAAAAATAAGATTTCTTATGGAGGTCAAGATTTAAGGAAGAAATTGATATTAAAGCCAGCAAGACCTAAAAATTTATATGGATGAAGAGATTTCAAAGTTTAATTAATCTCCAGAAGAGTGACAGGCTTACTTAGAAGATCAGGTTCTCAAAAAGAGATACATCATTATAAGACTTCTTTAAGTAGGGAATTTAAGGAGTGTGCTTCAGTGGGTTTGTTCATCAAATCAGTAAATAAATTGAAAGCTTCTTCAAGTATTTGAGACTGTGAATTCAACTTGAGATTGTTATAGTCAAGTGAAACAATTATGTTCCTAACATTTCTAGGAATAATGGAACTATGAAAAAAGGAAGTATTCCTATCACCACTCTTTATCCAGTATAGTTTTGATCTTTGTTTCATAAGATAATAGTCATATAGAAGAGCTTTGGAGTAATTATGCAAGCTAGTTCTTTCCAATTCTTAACATTTTCTTTAAACCGAAGCTTCAACTTTTTTTTAATGAGATTTAGTTTCCTTACATAAATGAATTCATTGGCTCCTCTGTAGTTCTTAAGTCATCTTAAATTCTTTCCTCAATTCCTATAAGGTCTATGATTGATATATTTTAGATATCAATATTTAAATTAACTACAAATGTCTAGTGTAGCTATAGCTAGCATAAGTAAGTACAGGTCGATCCTATAAAGACAATAAATACTAGTGATTACGTTTCTCTTATTATCTAGCCTAAGAATTTAATTTTGGCTTTTAATTAAAAATAATATAAGAAACAATAATAGAGGAAATTACTTTGAAAACTCAATATCAAATATTAGCGTTAAAGAGATAATATATTATAAGTCCTAGATAGATATTAAGTATACTACCTAGTAAAGTTTAGATCTAACTCTATTAAGAATAGTTAGTGTTCATTTACACTTCTTGAATGATTGCTTATAACAGGGAGATAGATTAAGGTAAGTTTTCATAAAGCACTATAATTAAGCTTAATTAAAGGTTTCTACAAACTTAGCACACTTAAACTTTTATTTACTTAATCATTAGAGTGTATTTACTAGTGATATGCTAGCATTTAAGGTGTTTTTTAGATGGTTTTTTACTTGAGATAATTTTGATAGACTTACCATAAATTTAGTCTATATTGTTTAGTATAGTATATGGAAAATTTATGAAAAATTTTAGTATTTACACCTAAGAAAATCTCAAAACAATTAAGTTATCAGCTCCCTAAGAAAAAAATAATGAACACCTACATAAACAACTCACCTAAGAATATTGATAGAACACCTCTAAAGCACCTTATACTAATAAGTATCTCGAGGACCAAATAATAAAAATTATGATGCTAGGAAAATAGATTAGGAAACTATTACAAGAGATGTAGAATACTTTGAAGAGGCCTACTCACACCCCAAGATATTATTAGAAATAACCAATTAAAAACCCTTACAATTGATGCTACGAAAACAAGGAATATGGGAGCAAGTCAAATAGTTCATTAATTATTGATACATGATATTTTGGTGGAGTCATTTTTTATTAGGTTTAAGATTTCAATCCTAGACACTTACGATGGCATGCATAACTCTGTTGACCACTCGCACCAATATAAGGAATTACAAATGTGATATCATAAAATGCAAATCCTTCTCTTACACCATAATTGGCTCAACATTGCTATATTTACAGACTACAATTTTAACCTCGATGGCTATAGTTAGCCTTTAAATTCATACTGCACTTTACCAAAAATAAATAAAAAAACTTGTAACACACCACTACTATAGAGCATATATTGGGCCCGAGTCTCGGTAATAATTTTATGGCCACATTATGAGAGGATTGGGTAAAGGTCAAGTGATAAAAAGGTTAGAAGCTCAAATATGTAATGAGAAATTTAAAAGCTTGTGTTTAACCCAATTTGAGCAAGTTAGCCTGTCATCCTCGTGTATAAGCAAGATTACTCATGATGGAGTGATTGAACCAGATTTATACTATGAATTGGCCCTGCTTTCTTAAGTATTTATGCATTTGCTGACTCCTAAT
>JAOSBO010203790.1:0-17562 GCA_027563915.1 Erythroxylum rotundifolium | reverse complement strand
TTTGCATTGGTGAAAAGCGATTATGATATGTGTTGCAACTTAAGTCTCTTTGGCCCAAGTTAATGGATTGTGTGCATCTGATCTTATGAAGGATGAATTGATTGAGTGTAGTGGTTTGACATATTTGCTCGAGGGCGAGCAAAGGTTCGGTGTGGGGGAATTTGTTAAGTCATTCAAATTGCACTTATTTTGCACTTAATTATTGTTCATGTGTTGAAATTAGTATATGAAATTATTGGAATTATAGTATAATTGTTTACAAATGGTTTTCAACACTTTAGAGATGAAATGGAATCAAAAAGATGTAAAAGAAGGAAGAAAATCCGAAAATTCCCAAATTGACAGAAATTCAGAGACTAAGCGTGGGCACGCCTAAGGATGAGATGAATATGCAGACCATCTTTCAAAAGTCAAATCCGAGATTTTCATCATCTTTGAAGATTATATTGTCATCTTTCAAGGAAATCACCACCGAAAAATAGAAGAGGCCTTACCTGGACAGAATCAAGGGAAGATAACAAAGAGATCAACAAAAAGAAGGGATTTGGATGATTAACGCATATATATATACATTAGGTTTAGAATAGAAGGGAAGTCGTCGTAAGACTGCTGCATTTTCTTCTTGTTTCTTTCTTTTACGTTTTTTGCACAATTTCAATAGGATTTTCGTATTTTTCATTTAAGAACTAGGGATGGAGACTTATTACTTTGTTATGTCTTTTGCTTTCAGTTCAACTATGAGTAGCTAAATCTTTTGTCTTGGTTTAGGGGATCCATGTTACATGTTATTATGGTGAGATGTTTCGGATACTTATTATGTTGTTAATGAACATTTGATATCTTCAGATCTATTCTTTTTAATCGAATTTGTTGATTTCTAGGTGCGCAACTAGAGATTAATGGGTTCAACCGCTAGATTACCGAAATATGACGTTCAGTTTCGGTAATCACAAGTAGCAATTAGGATTAACTTCTCTACGTTAGAGTCGGAAATTATAGGAAGATATTCGCTTGATTGATTGCATGTCGTACATGTATTTCACTTGCTCGTTGGTTCTTGATTATTAATGCTATTATTCGATTATACCTAAGATTGTATCTAGGTTGTTGTTTAATAAGAATGCTAGGATACATGTTCTTAGTCATTACACTTAAGAGAAATTTCCCCAATGAATGTTTATTAATGATTGTAATTTTATATCGAGGATCCATGATAGCATAATAACATCAATGACCCAAAACCAAGGTATTTTCTCATTAATTTTTCAGATTTCATTACTGCTTCCGATTTGTGATTTCGTTACTTTGTTTTAGTTTCAAACTCGCTAAGTTTTACCGTTAAAAATTCCTTGTGGGAACGATATCCGCTTACTGATACTACATTAAATTGTTTTAACGGAAGTGATTTCTTTTATATTTGGTTGCAGGCAATAGCAGTACCAATGATCTTGATGGTACATACTAAAGCATAAAAGTATATGAACATGCCTACTGTTTCCTTAAGTTTTAATATATAGAACATCCTGATCATGTGAGATATGATAATAATTGATCTTGTTCTGGTAATATGGTTGAAAAGAAAAGATGAAAATAGTTGATTGATAAGGATTATGTGAACAGTAGAGATGATTGCAGAAAGAAATCTTCTTTTGATGAAGACTTTCACTTAATTGTATCAAGTAAACCAAAAGTTCCACTACTAGGAATGAATGAATATGGTACATATCAGAAGTGAATATTGTAGTCGGCTAGATATGAAACTCAGACATGAGCAAAAAGGAACATATGATAGAGAGTGAATATGTTTTGTTAATTGTAAATTATCCAACTACTTTACTGGATTCTTGAATTTGGGATAACACTATTGCTATTGTGAGAAGAACTTAGATCCACACTATATTCTATGTTAATATGTTCAGGAGATACAAGTTAGATTTGATGAATGTGTTATCAACTCAAGAAGTTAAGGTTGCAAATGATTTGAAATTAGTAGAAATGGTCAGACATCATGATAAGTTGATAAGAAATATGAGGAAATTGAATGATTGGCGAAGATTATTCGAGAGAAAAATTTAATTGAGAAATTAAGAAAAACATGAAACAACATTATGCCATCTGTTGAATCAGTTAGTTAAGAATTTCGATGGCAAAATGTCTTAAAGAGGGGGAGAATTGTAGCATTCCATCTCTCAAATGATTGAGAAATTTATACGAGTTAGACTAATGAGTCCTATAAGTGTCAGCATATAGAATGAAATTAGTACATTTATGGCATGAGTTCATAATTGTATTCAAAGGCATAATATGAGAATACACACAAATTAATATTTGTACATATTATAAGATAGCATATGCACTCAATTGACATAATCTAGGGTATGAATTGAATGTGAAATGAGATATGACTATGTTTTCCAATGTCCTGTATTTTAGTTTACCAAAGACAATAATTGATGGATTATAAATTAGCAACTTGGAAATTAATTGTCGTAATTAGGAGATTGATAAATTATTATGTACATTTAGTCTTGGAAAAATGCCAAGTGGCAAGACTTATTGAAATATGAAAAATTAGGATGACCAAGCCTAAAATTGAGTAACATTTGCCATAGTTAAATGTGTGACAAAGGGATTAGAAAATGAGTGACAAATAGAGCAATTATTATGTGACAAGTGAACCAATCTTTGAGTGACGTGTGGACTAATTAAAGGGTTATAGATGGAAGCATTATGAGTGGTGTTTGCTCAAAGTTACACACGTTAAGTTTTCCTATTAATAACCTTGGTAATTACTGCAGGCGCACGGGTCATTCGTGTAGTACCTCAGGTGTTGATTCTACGAGGAAGGGAACTAATCCTAACGACTAAGACAGCTAAGTTCACAACTAACCTAATTAAATAACTAATCCAGAAATTAAATCAATTGATAATAAAATTTGAAAAATTAAAGTGCAATAAGAATAAACAAAATAGCAACTTACACCCAACCCAAAATCAACCTAGAAATAAATGAGGGAGAGAAAGGGGATTTAATTCAAATTTAAATGAAACCTAACCAATTATGCAACCATCGAATTTATGGGTCTAGATGATCCTATGGTGAATTACTCTCTCTCAAGTTATAATTTTTAACCCTAATTAATAATCCCTAATTCAAATTACAGAAATTACGATCTCTCGATCTGCAATTTGTCCAAAACCTAAATTAGTTCTAAGTTGTCTATCAACTTACTGGGAACCTGTGCTCGATCTCTTGTTACACAATTTGACCAATTTGATCCAATTCTTTACCTATTGATTAACCTAACTCTCGTTAGCCCAAATCAATTATTTTTATCTGGCTCACCCTCTCAGTTTATTGCCAAATTTTTAAACACAAAATTGAATCATAATCAAACAATAGAAAACAAAATCAATTGAATTTCATTAATCTCAAAAATTAACATCCAAAGGTAAGTATAAACTCGACTGAACATTCAACGCAATAAATCTCAACACCTATTTCAATTCTATACATAAATAAAACTAAAATAAATAGAAATACTATCTGGAACAGAATCTCAGAAACGGTGATGGTGGGAAACCACCTGTTCTGGGAAGTACTTCGTGTCTAGCTCGTCTCTGCGTTTCTCTTCCTTTGCCTCCTTCCTCGATCTCCTGACTTCTCTCTAGAGTTTCTCTCGGGAGTGACAGAAACTCACTTTTCACTTTAGTCTTTTTGCTTTCTAATGACTGCTGGTGGCTGCCATGTAATGTTCTATTTATTCTATGGAAGCCTTAAGTAAAACACAGGGTCAAAAAGGTCCGAAAAATCACTCAAAAATTGAGTTTTCGTGTCAACCCGACACAAGGCACGATCGTGGCCTTGGGTGTCAGGATCGTGGCCAGCACTTTAGCCTTTCTATCATGAACATGGCTTGGAATGCATGATTATGGCTTGACTTGACATTCTCTATCACGATTGTGGCTTGAAGAGCGTGATCGTGGCCTGGTTGCTTATTTCTTTTCCTTCTTTATCACGACCATGGCCCATATGCACGATCGTGGCCTATGTCTTTAAGCCCGAAACTCTTTAAATCTTCACTGTTCTTCCCTGTTAGTCCTACAGCACTAGCACACATTAAAGTACCTTAAAAATATACAATTTAAGCTCAAGACCTCCAACTAACCCATAAACATGGTTAATTGCTCAAAATATCCTAATTAAGTTCTAAATGCATGCTCAACACTCACTTTAATACTAAATCCATAACAATTTAAACTCTAAAACATCTTGGAAAACATAACTATCAAGTGGATTAGCAGCATCTTAATTGTTGAAAAAATGGCATTACATGCCTTAAGATATATGGCTTTGTATTTTGATGAAACCTAGCTAACATGTTGAAAAGGCAAAATGAGTTTCTGAGTTACCTTCATTATCCTTCACCACCAACAAATTGCAGGAGGTTTTCTCTATAATTTGTCTCAACCCTAGCTAAGCTATTTCATAAAAATCACTTGTTAACACTACACAAATTAGTCAAGGTATTAGCCAAAAGTGGTCTTCATATTGTCGTTCAAAAACAATTTGTTTTCACTTAGATTCTTGATTTATCTTACATGATTGGAGACTTAATTTAATATCAAGTTTTTTGTTCAATTGGAATTCTAATAGGTAAGTAACAATTTGAGCTTTAAGGCATGTTAAATGGTGTGAGAATGATGCTTGAATTGGAATGAATTGCATGTAAGGTTAATGATGAAGTGTGCTGGAATATTTTAAATGGAGTGTTTCCACTGAATAGGTATCTATATTTTAGCCATATCTTGGTCTGTATATATCAAAATGGAATGATTTTTAATTTATATTACACTAGAGACATATGGATACAATTTTTATGAAGAAATTCTAAGGTTTTTGAAATTTGGCTTGAATTTGAGTACTGGGTGTTGTCGCTGTTTGAGAATATTATGTAGTATTTTGGGTATAACTATAAGAATAATGAACCAAATTGTATTAAATTTAGTTGATTAGAAACTTAATAAATAAAGAAAAAAAATTTAGAAGAACTTATTGCCTAAAAACCTAATTTTCTATGTTAGAATGGCCATACAAAACTGATCCGAAACTTGTCCTCAGAAAATCTAGAAAAAAATAGAGTTGTAGGTCGAAATTCTGGTTTCAATTTCATCTCCCTCTTTCAACCTATTTTACATATCTTTAGGGCATGAATTTGAAGAATATCAAAGAATGAAAGTTGTAGATATAGGACTTATCTTGACCTCTGTGAAAGTGGCTTGATAAAATAGTGACTAGAGCTTCAGTTACCCTTATTTTTCCTAATACTACCTATGATAGACCACTGTACAGAAACCTTATATTATCTCCTAATTTTTGGGGACTTTAGAGCTCCAATTAGTCAAAGTATAAAACATAAAAAAATGATTATTGATGTCTAATTAATGCTTATATGAAACATTTTGGCCAGAAGATATCTTAATAAGATTAGGTAGTTAATTGAAGTCATAACTTAAAGAAGGGACTATTTTGGATATGGTTAAGTTCAAATCTGGAAAATTATGATTTGTTAAAGGAATAAATGAGTTCTTTTAATGCAAATATGATCTTTAAGACATGAATAATGTTTATGAGTATAGATGAATGAGTATTGAAGAACATAGGGTATTTATGAATGAGAATTGGGTGAATGTATGAGTTTATGGCAAATCATTAGCAAGCAAAATATGTTTTTAGGGATCTTGAGCTAAATATAGAACTAAATTAAGACCTAGATGTTAACTTAATTGCCCTTTTCAATTGTACGCACGCATTAATAACTTTTCATTCCCTTAAGCTTTTGTAACTATTCCTAAGTATAAATTCATGAAAATTCAAGCTTATTACAAGTCTAGTAGGTTTTTAATCAAAACTTTTTTTATCGAGATTTAGCCTTTTTCTTGGAGGCAAACATTATGATGAGTTTTGATCCGTCTATTTGACCAAATCATTTATTAATAGCTTGGTTTAAACATCATTGTACCCTTTTTACACGAAGGCACACATTTGTGATGCATGTCAATCTGGTTACTTAGCTATATCACGTTTTCAGCTGGCTACTAACTCTATTCATAACCCAAAGGCCAACAAAATAGTGATTATTAACACACTTTTTTTTTCATTTCCATGAAAATACTAATCAAGCTACTTAAGCTAAAGGGCCTTAAATTATGAATGAATGTGACAATATAGAGGGTCCTAAATTTACACTAAGTCCTAATTAGGCCATATATTTATTCAAATCCCTAATGTGCTAATTTCGTAGGCTAATGATCATTCACAACCTAATAAATTGTGTCCAAAATTAACAATTTTTCACTCAATCTAAGCCATTGGTACATCACATAATTCACAATGCAACCTAATACTATTATTCAACTTCGCATACAATAGAAAAAACACGGAATTCCTCCCCACATTTGAATAATACATTGTCCTTAATGTGAGATGGGAACCAACAGAAAATAACATATAACAAATTGTAAAAACAAGAATTGAGATAACAATGAACAATTAAAAGTAACAAAATAAGAAAAATACAAACAATGTAACAATAGACAAAAAAATAAAATTAAATTAAAGATAAATTAGGTTAGATGTGGATCTTATGGAGACAGAGGTCATATTAATTAGTCGAAGACAAGGAGATCACTTTTTTCTCATTGGGAAGTGCTCCTCTGAAATACAGCTTACAACGATGCCAGTTGACCTTAAAAGTCTCCTTATTCGCATTTTCTAATTTGAGAGTTCCATGATTGAAAACTTGGACAACTATGAATGGGCCACTCCATCTAGATTTTAACTTCCCTGGAAATAGCCTCAACTGGGAGTTATATAGTAACGCAGTGTCTCCTTCTTTGAATTCATTCTTCTTGAGACAAGCATCATGCCATTTCTTAACCTCTTCCTTGTAAAGTTTGGCATTCTCGTAAGCATTAAAGTGGAACTCTTCCAGCTCGTCCAGTTGTAAAAGTCTTTTTTAGCCAGCCTACTTCCATTCGGAATTAACGCTTTAATTGACCAATAGGCTCTATGTTCTAATTCTATCGACAGATGACAAGCTTTCCCATACACGAGTCTATATGGAGTTATTCCAATGGGTGTTTTAAAAGCTTTCCGATAAGCCCATAAGGCATCATCTAATCTTGTTGCCCAATCCTTTCGAGAGTTATTTATTGTCTTTTCCAGAACTTGTTTTAGCTCTCAGTTTACAACTTCCACTTGTCAGCTAGTTTGTGGATGGTAAGGTGTAGCCACTCGACGATGTACTTCATATCTTTTGAGGAGGGTATCAAAAGATCTGTTCCAAAAATGTGCACCTTCATCACTTATTATCGTCTGTCATGCTCCAAATCGATTAATAGTCATTGAATGAATTTTTGTGCCACCTTCCCATCATTTGTTAGGGATGTTATTACTTCAGCCCAACGTGAGAGACATAATCAAATCCCACCAAAATATACATATTCGCCATTGAAGGTGGAAATGGACCCATAAAGTCAAAACACCAAACGTCGAAGACCTCAACCTCCTGAATATTGGATAACGGCATCTCATCCCTCTTGGAGATATTTCCAATTCGCTAGCACCTATCACATTGTGCTACATGAGTTTGTACATTCTTAAGCAGTTTAGGCCAGTAAAATCCACTTTCAAGAATTCAAGCAGCTATTTTTCTTGGCTCCATAATGCTCAGCCCTCATGACATTGCTTGAGGATGTCTAACATCTCCTCATCTGGGACACATCGTCTCATCAACCCATCTGCACAAGACCTATATAGAGTTAGTTCATCCCTTATATAATGGTTACAATCATGTAAGAACTTCTTCCACAGTTGGTACGAAAGGTTCGAGGGGAGTTTACCACTGGCCACATAATTAACAATATCTGCAAACCACGGTATGGTCAACCGCTCGAGTAACATTAAAGTTTTGTTAGGGAAATTCCCATTAATATTGTTGCTTGGCTTGCATTCCCCTCCCTCAAGTCTAGATAGGTAGTCAGCGACCACATTTTTGGCACCTTTTTTTATCTCACTTCCAAATCAAATTCTTGTAAGAGTAACACCCATATTTTGCATCTTTCTTGTTGAAAAAGCATTTTAATGCCACGTGGTCAGTGAATACAATTACCCTTGATCCCAAAAGGTATTGTCGAAACTTATCCTACGCATACACTACTGCAAGTAATTCCTTTTCTGTAGAAGTGTAATTCAAATGGGATTCTGTAAGAGTTTTGCTCACATAGTGGATCGCATGCAACTTCTTGTCTTTCCGCTGACCTAAAACACAACCTATGACGATCACTTGCATCGCACATCATTTCAAATGGCAATGTCCAGTCTGGTGGTGATAAAATTTGTGGTGAAATTAATGCCTCCTTTAACGTTTTGAATGTAGACATACACTCATCATCGAACACGAAGGGTATATCCTTGAGTAAAAGATTTGTTAGAGGTCTTGCAATTTGTGAAAATTCTTTGATGAAGCGATGGTAAAACGTTGCATGACCTAAGAATCCGCGCACACCTTTTACATTGCTTAGTGGTAGGAGCTTCTCTATCACTTTTGTTTTTGCTCTGCCAACTTCAAACCGTTGGTTGAGATTTTGTGGCCTAGCTTTATTCCTTCTTGTACCATAAAATGACAATTCTCCCAATTCAGCACCAGATGAGATTCCTCACACCTTATAAGAACTCTATCCAAATTCGTTAAACACATGTCAAAAGAGTCTCCAAAGACCAAAAAATCATCCATGAATACCGTGGTTGGAGCGTTGTAGAGTCTGAAGGGCATCCTTCTATATGCAAATGTACTATAAGGGCAAGTGAATATGGTTTTCTCTTAATCGTCAGGGTAGATGAAAATCTGATTATAGCCTAAGTATCCATCTAAGAAACAGTAAAATGAATGGCCAACTACCCTTTCTATCGTCTGGTCTATAAATGGGAGGGGGAAGTGATCCTTCTTAATCACTGAATTTTGCTTGCATAGTAGATTGCATGTAACTTCTTGTCTTTTCGTTCACCCAAAACACCACCTATGGTCTGACCACTTGCATCACACCACTTCAAATGGCAATGTCCAGTCTAGTGGTGATAAAATTCATGCTGAAGCTAATGCCTCCTTTAACATTTTGAATGCAGACATACACTCATCATCGAACACGAAGGGTATATCCTTGACTAAAAGATTTGTTAGAGGTCTTGCAATTTATGAAAAGTCCTTGATGAAATGATAGTAAAAACCTATATGACCTAAGAATCTATGCACACCTTTTACATTGCTTGGTGGTGGAAGCTTCTCTATTACTTCTATTTTTGTTCTATGAACTTCGAACCCTTGGTGGGAGATTTTGTGGCGTAGCACTATTCCTTCTTGTACCATAAAATGACATTTCTCCTAATTCAGCACTAGATGAGATTCCTCACACCTTAGAAGAACTCTATCCAAAATCATTAAACACATGTCAAAAGAGTCTCCAAAGACCGAAAATTCATCCATGAATACCTTCATTATATCTTCTATCATGTTTGTAAAAATTGACATCATGCATCTCAAAAATGTGACTGCAGCATTGCAAAGTCCCAAGGGCATCCTTCTAGATGCAAATGTACCGCTAGGGCAAGTGAAAATGGTTTTCTCTTGATCGTCAAGATAGATGAAGATCTTATTATAGCCTAAGTATCCATCTAGGAAACAGTAAAATGAATGGACAACTACCCTTTCTATCATTTGGTCTATAAATGGGAGGGGGAAGTGATCCTTCTTAGTCGCTGAATTTAGTTTCTAATAGTCTATACATACTCTCCATCCCGTGGCTGTTCTTGCCAAAATTATTTCTCCACTTTCGCTTTGCATTGTTGTCACTCCTTCCTTTTTAGGTACACATTGCACTGGGTTGACCCACTCACTATCAAAGATGGGATAAATTATCTACATCTAGGAGTTTGATGACTTCCTTCTTGACTACTTGCTTCATATTAGGATTCAGCCTCCATTGACGCTTGCGTACTGTTTTACAACCATCTTCCAAATTTATTCGGTACATGCAAACATTCGGACTTATTCCTCAGATGTCTGCAACCTACCACCTGATAGCTTTTATTTACTTCTTAACAACCTCCACCACCTTACTTTCCTATTTTTCACTCAATTAGTTAGAGATTATTATTGTTAAAGTTTTACCCTTACCCAGAGAAGTATACCTGAGGTGCGCATGTAAGGGTTAAAGTTCTACTATCGGAGGCTTCTCTAAAGATGGTGAAATGGATGCCTCAGTCTGAACTAATTTATATTGATGTTCTGGAACAATTGTTCCCTCTATCTCATCCTTTTCTATAGATTGAATGTTCTGGTGTACATTGTAATCCGCTACTTCTAATGCATTGACTTCTGCAATGCCGCTCTCAATTTGCTCTTGCAATTTTTGATCCAATATTTCAACCTTCATGCATGCACTGCTTGTTACTAGGTTCTTTAAAGCCTTATTTATATTGAATTCCACTTGATCTTCTCCTATCCAAACTATCAATTTACCTTCGTGAACATCAATCATGGTCTTTCCTGTATTCATGAAAGGTTGACCTAGGATCAATAGACAGTTCTTATCTTTCTCAAAATCCAGAACCACAAAATCCACTAGAATAATGAACTTGTTCGCTCTCATCAGTACATCCTCCACTATTCCCAATGGGCTTTTAATGGACTGGTCTGCCAATTGAATTAACATTGAGGTAGGCTTGACCTCTCCCAGTCCCAACTTCTTAAATATAGATAAATGCATAAGATTGATGCTAGCTCCCAGATCACACAAACACTTTGCAAATTCCAATTCACCAACTATACACAGTGTCGTGAAACTTCCTGGATCTTTCAATTTTTTTAGCATTTGACTGGTGACTATTAAACTTCACATATAAGTTAAGGTTACCGTCTGATTGTCCTCCCAAGTGCACCTCTTCGATAATAGATCCTTTAAAAATTTCGCATATTTAGGCATATGTTCTAACGCCTCCACAAAAGAAAGATTGATCTATAACGTTCTTAATTTCTTAACGAACTTGGAAAATTGTTCATTTAACTTCTTCTTTTGTAATCATTGAGGGAATGACACCTTGGGTTGATAGGGTAGAGGTACAACATATGGAGGATATTCACTCATATCCACTTCTCTCTCCTTCCCTTGATTATTCTCTGATTGGACAGGCACCTCTCTTGTTTCAATGGTTGGTTTGATTTCCTTCCCACTAAGAATTGTAATAGATTTATTTTCTCCTTATTTTGTTCCCGAAGTGCTAGGGATATTTCCAAACTTCTGCTTAGAGAAGGCAATTGTCAATTGGTTCACTTGAGCTTCCAAATTATGAATGGAAGTTGCGTGACTTTTAGTAATTTACTCAAACTTATCTTCTAACTTCTTATATGCGTCATCTAACATCCCAAGCTTGTCTAAGATTATGTCCAATTTCAAATCCATCAAGTTTTTCTTATCCTGTTGGAAGCTCGATTGGCCTTGGGGTCTGAACTGCCTTTCATTGTCGTTGTTTGACCAGAAGAAGTTTGGGTGATTCTTCCATCCAGGGTTATAGGTGTTGGAGTAAGGATTATTACCTCCTCCACGTCCGAATTACGCACCCATGTAATTGACTTGCTTCAGGTTCTCTTCTTTCATCAGGTAGCAATCCACCGTATTATGATCCATTTGGCCGCATAACTCATACTTCATTCCTTATAGATAATTGAAAATTTAAAACTCACGACAAAAATCTCATTGAAGTGCTTTAGCATTCTCAATGCTTAATTTCTACTTAGATTTTCAAATTTTTAAATTATTTCATTTAATACGTATGACTATATCACATAAAGTCATTAGTAATCTAATGAAATATAAGTATTATCCTTTTTATGAATTGTTATTTTATTCAATACATCGCATGCAGAAGACTAATTCTAATCTCATTAGAAATTATTTTTCCTTAATTAGAAAGTTATTTTCTAAAATTAAAAGAAACTACTTTCAAAATGAAATAAAACATTCTCAAATTTAATTAAGAAATTCATGGTATATTATTTATTTAAAGATTGATTTCTTAATTAATTAGAAAATCTTTCTTCAATAAATTAGAGAACTATTTTCAAAAATATTAAACAAAGCACATTTCTTAATTAATAAGTGAAAACACTTTTCAAATTTTAATCAAGAAAAATACTTTTTCTAAAATCAAGAAACAATTTATAAATAAATTAAATAATAATTCTCTAAACAAATAAAATCATAAATTCAATTTATCTCAATCACTTAATAAAACTATTTTCTTAATTTTAAGGAATCTAATTAATTAATTTCAATCTAATTGAAACTAATTATTCCTTATTTTAGAAACTACTTTTCTAATTAATTAATTTCAATCTAATTGAAATTAATTAATTCTAATTTTAGAAACTATTTTCTAAAATTAATTAGGAATCAATATAATTATTAATCTTATCATATTGAGAAAAATGATTGCTTTAATGAATTGAATTTTAGAATTAATTTAATTTAATGATTCAACACCTTGAAAAATAAACTAAATTCTAAAACATTCCTAATAAAATTAAACCTTTGAAAATAATTTTCAAACATTGGAAAAACACTTTTTCAATTTTATTAGGAGTATAAACAAATTTAATCTTCATTCAAATAATTTAATTGAAATTAAAGTTTTAAGACATTTTTAAAAAATAAATAAAAGAAGCAAGGGATAGTTTTTGGCGCGTGCATGCACGCACCAGACAACTCTCCATAGACGTGCCTCCAAAGACGATGGGCGCCTGACTTATACGCTCCTGTCGTCTTCTCAGAAACTGTCGACATTTCTACAATTGCCTCTATACCGCCAACCACGATGCCCAAGCGAAGCCACCTCTCTCCAGCAACTTCACCGCTATCGCCAAAAGCTTCCTCTGTGTTGTTATGGCTAGTGACATCTCACGTCGCTGTCATGGTCCATCGCGGCCTCCTTATGCCGTCTGCTTTCACGCATGGGTTTCAAAAACCCTCTTCAAACTTCACCAATAGCGGCGATGCCACTAGTATGAAGTCATCACCAACGGCGAATGGTGAGCGATTTAATATTTCACCAGTGGTGATACAAACCGCTGGTGACTTTTTTGTTAAACAATCGCAAAGCAGGGGCAGACACAGAAGCTTGCAAAACTTTCATTCCAGAAATCACAAACCCAAAGCAACAATGCAAACAATCAAAAATCGCAGTATAAGATTTCCAGCAGCCACAATCGATTTCAAAATTCGGGACTTCTAGATTTCTAATTTTCTTGGCTCGAAAAAAGGTTTCCTGATTCAAAAAAAAAAAAAAGATGCGAAACAAATGCAAAATATTCCAGAATCAATAGGCGCGTACACATGGACGCAAATATGGGCAGATGTAAAGAGAGAACAATTTTCCAGACGTATATGAGTTTCTCAAACCCAGAACATTCTAGGCTAACACCAACTCATAAAACTCTTACCATCGAGCCTTCTCCAAGAAATGACAAATTTTAAGTTCTACGTTTTAAGTGATTAATCTGAACTTCTAAGGGTTTGATAACGAGGACTCAATTGTAGAACATATCACACAACGGTATCACAACAAACATATCACGCAACAGTATCACAACAAAGAAACTCAAACACCATCAAGTTTTTCGAAATTCTCAATCTGGATATCTAATTTTGTTCTTTATGGCTCATACAGAATTAATCTGAAATACCTTTCAGATTTTGGTTGCAAATCTTTTACAATTCAATTCCAAAATTATAACCAATAACAATTAAACAATTTAATTAAATTATAGAAATAAAACTTTCTATGATACTTTTGCTGAAACCTGATAGAGATCTAATCCTGACCGCAGTGGAATAATCACAAAACTTTTTCGTGACTTTTAATTTCCAGAAAATCAAGATCTATTTAATTCTATAAAATTAGCAGCACAAATTATAATAAAGCATAAATTTAATTCATACATTATTCTAAAGCTTGATCTTTATCTTGTCGTATCCGTCGAACCGTTCTTGAAACCAATATGTGTCAAATACTGTAGCCACCACCATAGCCGTATAAATGTCTGGCCTCTACCAGTATCCATAGAATGAGTTGAGAGAACTATGTAACTCTTACAGAGAGGGTTAAGCAAGAAGTGCTAGCTCCATAGAGCTTAAGCCTATTTATAATAAACTTTGGACATTTTAGTAATTTAATTGAAATTAAATTCTAATTTTAATTAAACTTAATTAGAATTATAAATAATTCTAATTAAATACCAATTATGCCCATATAAGATTCAATATCTCACATTGATCCTTATTTATTCAATATCTCATATTTAATCACAAAGTTTCTCAAACTTTACAATCGAATTCCAACTTGATTAAATTAACTTTGCTCTCTTCAACCCATTCTATTTATGAGACCTATTAAGTTCCCAAATATATTGGCAATGATTATAAATTCTAATTCATAATTAGAATTAGATAATCTCTAATTAAATAATTTATAATCATAGATCAAGATTGACGTTTAACAACGCATCATGATCACCCAAATATTTAGGAATGTCAAAGTGGTTTTGACTAACCTTTCCATGCATGATTTTTTCGTATAATTCAATTCTTTCATCAACCAATGTTCCAATTAGGCATAAAGCATGGAATTAACATCTACTCTATTTTGAGTCCAATCATATTAGTTCTTTGCCATTAACTATTGATTCAATTAATAATATTTGTAAATTATTTACAAAAACGTCATTTCATCTTGGCCAAGGATTTCCTGAATCAATATTAATCGACAATAATAGAACATTCTACCTAATTACTTTAAGGTGATGAATCATATCTTGATCACACAACTATCTCCATATAATTCATGCTACATCTAATGACTATGGATTGAACAACCCTTGATTAAATAGGTCATAAATAGTATCAAAACATAGCAATCCTTATATAAGATAACTTTGGTGATCTCAAGTCAAATGATCACTTATACAATCATCACAATGAGAACTCCATGGACATACAAGTAATGTCTCAAATGGATTTCTCATATTGAGTTTGTTCAGTGAACTTGTTCTCTAACAAGCGCCCACACATTTGTTCAAGTATCTTTATACCTTAGCCTATGGGATTATTTACTTCCTTCATAAGGAAAAACAAAACATATGCTAATCTTTTACATTCTATTAATGTCTAATCTTAATATAACAATGATTGGGAACATTTAGGAATAATACATAATTGCAATATAAATCTCATAATTATAATCTCACTATAATTTCATTTGCAATGTACAATTATTCTATGGACTTTATCATATACATCTAAACATGCACAAGATATAGAATGCCTTTAAACAATTTGTCACTAAACTACAACTAAAGTGATTGACTATTAGGCAGAAACCAACAATTTATGGATGAGAATGAGAATTGGGTGAATATATGAGTATATGTTGTTAAGTCAAGAGGACTTCACGATGATTAATTTTGATGACAATCAAATAATAATAATGTTATAAATAAATGAACGTTTTGACAAGTGTGTTAAGTGTGCAGACGAAGTGCAGAGCACAGGCGAAGTCAAAACACAGCGCAAGGAAAACACAGAGACAAAGAAAACACAGACACAAAGAAAACACAGACGCAAGGAAAACACAGACGTAAAGAAAACACATACGCAAGGAAAATACAAACGCAAGAAAACAAATACGCAAAGGAAAACATAGACGCAAAGTAGAACATAGAGGCAAGGAGAACATAAACACAAAGAAAACACAGACGCAACGAAAACACAGACGTAAAGAAAACACAGATGCAAGGAAAACACAGATGCAAAGGAGAACACAGGCGCAACGAAAACACAGACGTAAAGAAATCACAGACGCAAGGAAAACACAGATGCAAAGGAGAACACAGACGCAAGGACAACACAGACGCAAAGAAAACACAAATGCAAGGAAAACACAGACGCAAGAAAAACACAGACGTAAGGAGAACACAGACACAAAGAAAATACAGACGCAAGGAAAATACAGATGAAGTGAAAACACAGACAATACAATGAAGATACAGTAGTACGTCGGACAGTTACTTAGTTGGAGTTAGTTACAGAACTCAACTAAATGATGGTTATCAAGAATCAAGAAGCGGTTATCAAGGATCAAGAATCAGTTAGAGACTTAGGCTATAAATACTAGTCGTAGTCGAAGATTTTACAATCTTCTGAATCTTACAACTTTTGAGAAATCAGTGATCTTTAAGATTTCAGTGTTTACTTAGAAAAGAAAATTTCTGTAGTGCGATGCTAAGAGAGCTAACCCTACTGTAACAAAAGCTTACAATATCTTTCTAGTGAAAGAAAGAAAAGGCTGAGAGCCTGGAGAGGCTACGTTAACATAAAGAATACTTTGTGTAAGAGACCTAAAGAGGCTCTAGAAGGGAAGAAAGAATACTTGTAACTATTTGAAGTATAGTTAGATACTCAGGTGAACTCTGAGGACTGGATGTAGCCCACGGCTTGGGCTGAACTAGTATAAAAATCACAGTGTCTATTTTCTATCCTTTTACTTCATTTTATTTTGTTATTAAACAAGTATATAGAAGTTATTTGCGATTTAACTACGTAACAATCTTTGTATAAATTTTGTGATACTCTTTTAACAAGTCAGAGAAGTTCTTAGCAAGATTTTATATTAACAAAAAGGATACACCATTCAACCCCCCTTCTTGTGTATCAAGTTTCGTGTACGTAAATTCTATACTAACGTGTGATTTACATCAATTAGTATTAGAGCTCAGTTTCCAAGAACAACCTTTACAAAGTGAGGACAAAGATCCATGGCAAAATCACACATTTTTATAGCTGAAGGTGCCTCCGTCACAAGACCTCCTGCATTCAATGGTGAAGATTATCATTATTGGAAGGACAAGATGCGGCTCTTCATAAAATTCACACACATTGATCTTTAGGATATCATCGAGAATGGACCATACGAACCAGTAGATGATGAAAGAAATGCCATTGCTCGCAACAGATGGTCAGCTGATCATAAAGCCAGATTTCAACTAAATTCGAAGGCCAAGTTCTTTCTGAGTTGTGCGTTGAGCAGAAGTGAATATGATAAAGTTCATGGATGCGAGACTGCGAAGGAGATGTGGGACACTCTATCCATCGCACATGAAGGCACAAACCAGGTGAAAGAGTCCAAGATCAGTATTCTTGTACATCAGTATGAGCTGTTTAAAATGAAGGAAGATGAGTCTGTTGATCAGATGTTTGGACGATTTCAAACTATCATTAATGGACTTAAAGCTCTTGGGAGAATCTATGATAATCAAGATCATATGAGGAAGATTCTCAAAATTCTGCCAAAAAGATGGAGACCCAAAGTCACTGTTATACAAGAAGCCAAGGACTTGAGCAAATTAAAGCTAGACGAATTGCTTGGTTCTTTGAAGATACACGAAGTAGAGC
>JAOSBO010203776.1:0-17563 GCA_027563915.1 Erythroxylum rotundifolium | reverse complement strand
AGAAGAAGAGAAATCAAGCTTGTTAAGGTAAGTTAATCATCTTTTCTTCTTGCTTTATTAAAGAAATGGGTTGTGTTAAGAATGAAGGGATTAGAGAGAGAGTGGGTGTCGTGATGGAAGAAGAGGAAGAAGGAACCCATTTGATTCTTAGGGTTTCTAAACTAGGTCTTGGGGTTTCTAACCTAGATAGACTATGGGTACGTTAGGTTTGAGCTTAATTTGTGTTTATTGCATTTATGTGATTATTAAAGTTTTTGAATTTTATTAGAATGTTGTTTTAATGAAACCTTGTTTGTTTTAGGAAACCAACAGAATCCTACCCAAAAGTAAGAGGAAAGACAACCTTGAGTTCGATTTTTTGCAAACGATTTAGGTGGGTAATGTATTCATAGTTATTGTGTAATTGGGCAAATTCTTGCCTATGTATATGTATGTTGGTTTGCTTGCATTTGAATTGCTTAAAATAGAAATCGTCATGAATGTTTGAAAATGCATGATTAATTATGGTTATGATAAGCCTTTAAAAATGTTATGAAATTTGTATAAAAGAAAAGAAGAAAAAGTAAAAGAAGCATGGGATTATGAATTTGTGATTGACTGAATTGAGCATAAAATTTGATTGTGATTGGGCACGAGAGGAACCCGTTTCGTTAGTCATATGCACAATGAACTATAGCCTTCTCCCAGCTGCCCACTTGAGGCTACGAGATCCTAAGAAATCGGACTCGTTTTGTTCAGGGCGTAAACTTCAATTTTTCCATTTCATTCCACAGAACTCTCGAGCCATTTGTTTGTGCATTGCATTTTTGAATTGTCAAGTATGATGCATTTTGGTGTTGATTTTAATGGCTAAAGTCTATGTTATGTGTTATGAGTTTTGAGCTAAATTTATTAATGCTTAAATTGTTAGAATAGATTGAGAATGCTTGAATTGCTAGCTATACCTATACATATGCTTAAATTGTGGTCGATTATCGATGGCTATAAATGTATTAGCCACTGAGCCGTGTAGCTCAACCCATCCTTTTTCCACTTCTTAGGTGCAGAATGAGACGGTTAGCAATACTTGCAAGGCATCGGAAACTCCAAAATAGTTAGAGACTTTTGTACTAAGTTAGTGAACATTTTGGATAAGCTTTATAGGCATATCAAACATGAGCATCCTCGGCATTTTGTTTTAAGATAGTGATGTGTATATTGATATGTAAGTAGAGCTTGTTCAAATATTTATTTTGCTTAGCAATGAGGATGAGAGTTTCAAGATTTGCTTTTGCATATGATGAGTTATTTTATAGGTTGAGTATGATGGTTGTGGAAGAGGAATGAGTATGTGCACATTCTTCTTCGTTGAGATTGCAAATGGTGGTTTGTTTTAAAATAGCATGTTAGGGATTAGAAATTTTGTATAGGATTAATCAATTGAGGTAAGATTCAAGAGTTTAACAAAAGTACTTAGTAGTTGAATTGATATGAAGAGATATTACATTTTGCAAGCTTTCATAGGTGTAGAAATTGAGTTATGAACTTAAAGGAAAAACTGTATCGATTTAGGCAGAATTAGCCATAGTTATCTTCATGAAAGTTGTAACTTATCTTTCTAGCTTTCCAATAATATAAAGTATCAAAATTTTTGGATATTGGAGTTAAGAGATATGATCTTTATAAGTTAGTGATGTTACATAGGATGTACATACAGAACTACTATAATAAACAAAGAGATATCGCACTAAGAGAATTGAATTTGGAAAGAATATAAGTGAGAGGGGGGTGTTAAAATGGATGTAGGATCCATTGGAGAGGTCTTGGAGAGTGAAATTTCAGTAAAAATCCAAAGGTTACACGGCCAGGCCGTGTAAATCAACACTGACTGTGTATTCCAAAAATGAAAAGGCCACCAGACCCATGAGTTACATGGTCCGCCCCTGTGTTTCCACACAGCCTATGTTTTGACCCTCAAAATGGAAAAACATCTTTTTAAAACCTTCACAAGAATTGTAGATCTAGAAGTTCTCTTCGAGTCCATCCTAAGATGACCTTAATCTGATATCTCTAGTGAATGTTATGCCAATTGTCCCAGGATAGGTACAATACGATTGAGGACATAATCAGGTTTGACTCTTTTGGCCATAACTTCATCATCTGACCTCCAAATGAAACGATGATTGGACTAATAGATTCCTAACATGTTTCTATACCTTTAATTAAAATTTTGGTATCCATTGGGATTGATTTGAAAAATATTTATGAAGAGAAATTGAGGGAAACGACTGGAAGAACATGAATTGGTTATTTTACTGAACATACTTCGGTATTTTAATCATATCTCGATCTGTAGAGCTCCGAATGAGACAATTATTTTTTAAAAATAAACTAGAGACATGGGGATAAAATTTTTATGAAGAAGTCAATTTGTGATTCCACAGTCTGGACTAGTTTTAGCTAGAGAGATCCCATGGAAATAACCTTATAGGATAATACATTCGCGTCTTATAATATTCTGGATAGTTGGGCTCCAAAAATGGGGTCGAACACAAGGAGTTGCGAGGCTAATGGTCCAAGCTAACAATTTTAAGATAAATTTGGCCCTTCTCAACATATTGTAGAATAGTGTGCAATTCTATGAGCTATCCAATGAAGATTCAAATGCCCACATTGTTAATTTTTTTTAGATTTGCGACACTTTCCTATTCAGTGGAATGTCTGATGATGCAGTAAAATTGAGATTATTTTCTTTCAGTTTGAAAGATCAGGCAAAGGTTTGGTACAATTCACTTAGTTCAGGGCAAATCACTACTTAGGAGTAGCTAGCACAAGCATTCCTCGCGAAATATTTTTCGTTGACTAAGACGACGAGGATCATAAAGGAGATCACGAATTTTTAGCAGAGTGATGGGGAATCTCTCTATGAAGCCTGGGGGAGATTTAAAGAATTATAGAGAAGCTATCCACACCATAACCTTCCCAGGGAGTTCCTGTTGCAGATGTTTTACAATGGTGTGAATCTAAGCACAAGAGAAACAATAGATGCAGCTGCTGAAGGTTCTTTAATGAGGAAAACTATTGAAACAACTCATAAACTTTTGGAAGAGTTAGCGAGCAACAGTTACATGTGGTCAAGTGAGAGGAGTAGACAAGGGCAGAAGGAACAAAAAGGTATGATATCTCTTGACTCTGTTAATACTTTGCAGGCACAGATTACAGTCCTTACGAAGCAGTTGAACAAAATGCAAGGAGCATCTTCATCAACAGATAAGGTGATGCAAGTACAATGTGAGTTATATGGGTAGGATAACCATGGCTTAGCTGAGTTTTTCTTATTGGGAGCTGGTAGTACAGAATAGGTGAATTACTTGGGCTAGCCATAGAGAGGTAACAACCTGTACTCGAATACTTGTAATCTAGGTTGGAAAAACCATCCAAATTTTTCTTGGAGTACTGACAATACAGGTGGTCAAACAATATCGCAAGGACCTCCTGGATTTCAACAAGATTAAATTGGATTGATAGAGAGCCAAATAGATAAGATGATGGAGGTTTTGGGTTCCAAACTGGTAACTTAGCAAAAAAAACTAGAAGAGGATGTTTGCCAGCTAGGAGGAAAGTCAGAAGAGAACAGAAGCAAATTTTGACCAGATTGTGAAGAATCATGCCTTATTCATCCACAATTTGGAGGTTCAAGTAGGTCAACTTACTAATGCATTTGTTATTTTTGTAGATTTCTCTTTCACAATAGCTCTGAAGAAGATGGCAGCTCAAAAACCAACTGACAAATTGTGCCTTCAAGTCTTTGGTAAAGGTAAACCCAATATGGCGACCATTTTTCGTACCCTATTTCCCATTTATTTGAAGGAAAAAGGTATGCATTTTTGAGACTTTAGAGATAGAGAATCAACTACTCCTTGATATTTTGACTTTGAATTATTAGAAACTATAAGAGTAGGGAGAAATTTTGAGAGATTAGCTGCGAACATAGGTTAGGGTAGGTTAATTCATTGTCATGTGCCTATTTACCCTATGATAATTGTCGAATTTTTTACTACAGTATGGTATAATCCTAAAATGGATGTATTTTGGTATAGGATAGCTGGTAATGCTTATAAATTGGATTATAATGTCATTTGCGCACTTTTTGATTTATCGAACACTAAAGTTTTAGATGATCATGATGACTTTAATCTAGATGATTACTGGAAAATTCTAACGGGTAAAACTAATTTTGACTCTAGGAATGCACCAAACACTTTAATTCATAGTGTCGAGCACTTACTTCTGTAAATTTATGTGCTTAATGATTTTCAATAAAACTAAAAGTAATAAATGCTCAGCTAAAGAATTTTTCTTCCTTTGGTGCATAGATCAAAAAATTAAGATAAATACGCCTTATCAAATTTTTCGATCGATAGTGAGTTATGTTAATAAGAAGAGCTCTTATTTTGGCATGTCTCACATTGTTATTGCTCTAGCTTTATTTTACAACCTTGATGTGGAAAATGTACGTATAACTTAATATGATATGTTTGACATATTTCATTTGAGGCACTCTGAAATTTTGGAGCTCCACTCCATAGAACTCTGGAATCCTTAGATGCGCACTACAATTAAAAGCAAGAGGGCAAGGATATAGCCACTTCCTGACCATCCACATCACAACTGGCCCCGGAGCCATAAGTTGAAGCAGTGTAAGAGGAACCAACTACACCAGCAGAGGTCGACAAATTTCAACAAATCCTACCGAATGGCCTCTAATCATCAACAAATAGCATTGCAAATTAACGAGCTTAGCACCCAGATGAGATAAGTCCACAAGGAGCATTGGTGCTTGAAGAAGAAGTTCCTCAAGTTCTTTCAGGGGAATAATTTTGAAGCCCCTCCACTAACACCATTGCCACCCCAATCTGAATAAGCCCTTCGTACCCTAAACTTTTAAATTGTGTCAATTTCTTTGTTAGTTGTCTTATCCTTTGTTTGGATTTATGTCTTTTGTTTGGTTTTATGTCTTTTATTTGGGTTGATGTCATTTTTCCTTATTTTATGGTTGCTTTGTCACATTGAGGACAATGTGTTCTTTACATATGGGGAGGTGACATTGACTTTGTCAATTGGATTATTTTAGGATGTTAATTAGGATGCATGTTTAGGCATATCATATTGTATTATGTTAAGCAATAAAACTGCTCTTTGATTGGTTTTGCTATGAGATTCTATCATGTTAGTTGGAATGAGATTGAATGCATGCTTGAACTTGGATTAGGCTATTTAAGTAGAAAGTGAACCATGTTGAGTGAAGAAAAGTAGTTGGTTACATAAGCTTACTCATAATTTGACATTTGAGCAATAAGACATTGTAGAGATGCATAATGAATTTTCAATTGAGCCAATGTGAGGATTAAGCTTATATGACTCCATTTATAGTCATTCTATTTCTTTATTGTGTGATGCTTCCTTAATTTATTACCTTTAAAACTTGCTTTGAATCGGTTTGAGTCTACTGGATGCATGCTTAATAGAGATAATTAAGGCCTTTTTGTATTAACCCTTGGCTTAAATAACCTACCTTTTATTATCCTTTGTTAACCCATTGAGCCTTAACCATTTTGTTTCTTGAAAATATTCAAAAAATTTAAAACTCGAAACCCCATTAACTAACCCATTCATAAGCTTAGTAGAGTATTAAGTAAGCATTACTTGGGATTGTTGCAAAAAAAAAAAAGCTGAGATGAGTTGAGGATACTTTTACTTTTGAATCACTTTGTATTTAGTGCTATTTTATTCATAGTTTCTTCCATATAAAAAGAAAAATAAGAAAAAATAAAAAAGAAAAGAAAAAGGAAGAACACTTGAGTAGCATCAATAAGTGTAAAGTAGTAGCATATGTACATCTCTGTATGTTAGAATTATGTTTTGTTATCCCTTTTTACCCAGTTTTTACTTTATGAATTCCTGTGTTAAACCCTTTACCCTCTTTACCCACCTTAACCCTTACCACATTACAACCCTAAACAAGTCCTTTTAATCTATTTATACATGCATTCATCGTAGAGGAGAATTGGTGTATCAGCAAGCCTGTGGTAGAGTAGTTTCCTATAGGAAGTTTGAGCGAAACACTAACCATCAAACACTTGAGAGATAGAAGTGGAACCGTGAGAAAGATTTATTTTGCATCTATACTTATCTTTGAGTGATGGTGCCATATATTGAGTTTGCATATGTACACTAATGAAAAGTGGTCATGATATGCGTAGTAACTTGATATTTGAGTTGGCTAAAATTTGAGGGGTTGTATGCTTTGATCTTTATGAAAATAAAGTGATGAAATTGATTAGTTGTGTTTATTTTTCTTGAGGACAAGCAAAGATTTAAGTGTGGGTAAGTTGATAGTTGTGTATTAGTGTGTGTTTTTCTAAAGTATTTGGCATGAGTTTCTTACATAATATTTTATTGTTGTTGTATTTTAGGATTCCTTTTGCATGTTTTCGTTTAGTTTAATCTTCATTGTTGTTCTTTTATGTTTGATGTTAATTTATGTCCGAAATTGATTATTTTAATATAGGAATGGAGGCTGGAAACTTAGAGATTGAGCTAGAGACCAAAAGAGGAGAAGAGAAGAGGAAGCATTCTGGTGCAAGATCCCACGATCGAGGGAATCATGCTAATTCCCACGATCGTGGGATGTTTAATCTGAGAACATATGCAAGGTCCACTTAATTTTTAGTTTTTCTGGACTATATAAGATAATAAACCCCCGTGGGTGAAAAAGGTTGGGATAGCTCTGTGTAGAATAGCCTCCTTAAGTGAAAAATCTAGATTTAGAGTCTTAAGGAAGGTGGAGATTCAAGAATCATCAATCAAAATTGGGAGAAGTGCTTACCAACACCAAAATTTCTAGATTTTGGAAAAGAACAGAAATAGTTCTTTTTATTTAATTTTTAGTTGTTTTATCTCTTCTAGTCATTGTATGATGGAATATTCTATTGTTAGGGATGTTATAGACACCTTGAGTGGCTGATTTATTTTTAGGGATCACTTTTTAACTATCTTGTTAAGCTTTTGTTTTATTGATTTGAATGAAAGATGTCTTTGATGAATGTTGAATACATTGATACTTTACAATAAATCAAGAGATTAAGTAAGGTAATCTTTGTAGGATTGTACAACAAGCGTTGGCATTCTATAGACCTACATCCATCAAGTTAGTTGATTAGTTAGAAGAGAGATCTCGGCTAACTTAATTGATCACCTATAGGATAACTTAATAACTAGTTAAATTGGTGGAGTGATTTGGTAGATTAAGAGATTGTTTAATCAACTTCATTTAATTTGATTAGGGGAAATTGATTAAATGTTGAGAGAGGGTAGTTAATACAATGGGATATCCTAGGTAAGACATAATTCAATTAATAAAATAGGAAGGAGACAAGATAGGAAAAAGTGATCTCTAGTTATCAAAACCTTGAATTCCAATTTTGTACATTTTGGTGTTTTCAATTGTTCATTATTAGTCATTTAATTTCAAATTAATTTTTTTATTATTTCCATTAAACAATTTTGTTTCTTAGACAAAGGTTAATCTGAATTAAGTGGTGCCTAACCATCAATCCTAAAGGGATCGATATCTGCTTTTTAACTACAAGTCACGACTTATATGCTTGTGGTTTTTTAGTGTAAAACTAGTAGAGTGTTTTGCAATCAATAGTAGATCTCGAAGAAGCAAGACCATGTTCCAACATTGATTAGGTCCTGAACCTACTTGACCAGGCCGATCTGTTCCTACTCCTCCTATTCAATGCATTTTTGGTTCCAAAATTCTCTTTTTGAGCCTCTGGTATTGCTCCTCTTGGGCTTCAACATTGAAGATTAACATATTGGGTTGCTCTGCTGGCTGGATTACATTGTCTCACTATTGTTGATGGCGAGGATCACTTATGTCTCTTAAAGACCCTTCTTTTTACTACCTCTTCCATAGTACCTTCTCTGCTCTTTGTTTTCCCATCATTGTGCCTAAAATTTAAAGTAAGGTGAGAAATTAACAAATAAAAATACGAATAATAGATGTTCCCCACAATTGGTTAGTATGCCCACTAAATTATATAATTGTGAAAACAAACAATTAAAAATAAATTTAAACATATAAGAAAACCAAACAAAATTGTAAAAAAAATAAATAAATAATAGTAAAATAAAAATAAAAATTTGAAAATTAAACAATAAACCAAATTAATGACAAAATAATCAGCCCTTTTTTTAAATAAGCGAGGCTTTCCCAATAGAAAGAGTTGCAAGCAATAGAGATAGATCCCAATTCCATGTATGTGGTTAATCAAGCCATACCGTTAGTTTCCACCCAGATAAAAAACGTGACCACTTAGCGGCTTTACTAAAATTAAAAAAAAAGTTGGTGCATTAGCGCTTTAATCTTCACTAATGGGTGGAGCTTGAAGAAGCGAAGCGAGCCTAAGTAGCAGCCTATTATGTTTTTAAGCCCTTATTATTAAAATAAAGAAAGGTAACGATTGAAACAGATCTAACCATGCAATTATGAATCAAAACCTAAAATTGAGTATAATGTACCTAATTTAACAACTACCCAAAATTAACAAAATAAAACATCTAATTCATGCAAAATTCAAAATTTAAAAAAATTAATCTAGTAAACAACTTAAATTAACTATAAAAACAACGAATTAATCTTACTTGCAAACAAAATCATCACAATTCAACATTTAGTGAGCAAAATCACAGACACAATTCAAATATCATCCAATTCTCATACTATTTATTACATTAAACCAAAAAAAGCCATATAGGAAAGGATAAAAGTTACCAAAATCAAGTACAAAATCACTGAAAATTAAACTAAATCACAACAACCCTAACCCTAGTAGTGGTGAAAATCCCTAAAAATTGCAAACTTTCCAAAAATTCAAGCATAAAATAAGTGAATCAATGAAAAAACTGAATTGGGTGTCATAATTTGAGCAGAAAAACACTAAATTGGGCGGGAAGTTGAGGGAATGCAATGGTGGGTCGTAGAGCGAGAGAAAAAATGAGAGAAAATGAAGAGAATGAGGTTTTTAAATAGCTGATACGAATTTAAATGGTTGGCTATATGGTCATGTGACTAACCATGTAAGTCACAAACTCATTAAAAATCAGGGGACATGGGTGCCTAAATTTTTATAGACTTACACAATGTTCATAATCATGTAGCTGACCGTGTAAGTCTACTCAAGTGTGTCTAACGAGTGTGTATCTCCCTATAATCGTGTGTGAGAAGTTTTTAAAAGATCTAGATTGTACATGACTATGTCCAAAGATCGTGTAGGTCTCTATGACCATGTATATGATAAAAAATAGTCAATAAAACTTAAAAATTGGTTAATCAAATTTATGAAACTTTAAAATGTAAACCATAAACACAACAAAATCAATGAGATGTTTTATATCCTAAATAAAACACATCAAAAATCAATAAAATCCTATGCTAACAAAACAATTAAAAAAAGAAGTAAAAATTAAACCTATCCTAATTCTTAGGTTGCCTCTCAAATAGCATTTTTTTAAAGTCTCTAGCTTGACGTATGATAGGTATAAAACTTAGTATGCTTTCTAGAGGTTTGAATGTGTTGTTAAGTGTCATCGTAGATGATAATCACGTGTTTAAGACTTTATATTGTGTTCTTGTTAGATTTTTATGTGTTCTAATTGTTTGATTGTTTTAAAGCAAGGATTTGATCTTAATTTTATATTTCAAGGGTTGTTTGATGTGTTTATTAGTGATTAAAAATAGGAAAAATGAAGGGAAGATGTAGAAAACATTGAAGAATAGGAAGATGCACAATCATGCATGAGCAACTGGTGCATGGGATGAGCCTCTATCACGATCGGACAGAGAGCATAAATAGGATGCACATCTACACATAGTGTTTCCAACATGCGAAATTTTTGCATTCTTGACATTTTGGGGTTATTTTTAGAACCAAATTAAATAGGAAACCTTAGAAAGAACCCATAAAGCCTTAAGAAGTATTTAAGGAAAAGAGAAACACCAAAAAAGAGGTAGCACATTAGAATCAAAGAGATCAAATGAAGACATCAAGATTAACTCCAGAATTTTCAAATCAAGACATAAAACTATTTTCTTTCTTTTCTCTTCTTATTTTTCATTGATGTAATTTGGATTAGCATGATGTTGAACATGATTATGGATTTCTAAATCCATACTAAGGATTATTCTTGACCTATTTTTTAAACTTAATTGTTGTTAAATTCAATATGCATTAATGCTTTGTGATATTTGCTACGTTTATACTTGATAATATAATATAGAGATTGAATCAAGTTATATGTGATAAGGTGTCCAACAAAAGTTGGTAACTTAATAGACCTGTAAATATCATATTAGTAAAAAATTGGAGACAGATTTTAGTTATGAGTTAAATATCCTTACGATTGCCTGCAATCTAATTGAATAGTTATGAGTAGTTTTATGAATCAAGATGTTGTAATTATATCAGTATCTATTTTAATTTAGATTACTTGGTTAGATCTTGAGAGAGGGTAATCAAAATCTTAGGATATCTAAGATCAAGCATAATTAAATTAACAAGATAAAGGGAAGACTAAACAAGGATATAATATCCCATAAGTTTCCATTATTGATCAAATTTATTCTTATTGCTAGTTTCAATTATTCAATTGTTGGTTTTATTAGTTATTTCAATTTTAGTTAATTTTCTTTAATTCAATTAATTCAATCTTTCATTACCTTACATGAAGTTCATTTAAGTTGTTAGGTGACTAATCAATCCTTATAGGAATGATATCTTTTATACTACAAATTACAATTTTTATACTTGCAGTATGAAATTTTTTTATATAAAATTATCAACAACGTACCCTTTATGTTCACCGTCAACCTAGGTCTATAATTAGTAACTTACTTCTACCTATTTCTTCATATAACGATTTAATGGCATGTGAATAAGTCAAATGTTGGAAGATAATAGCAAAGATATAATGTATAAAATTAATAATCCAATTAACTCCATTAACGTCTTTTTCAATAACAAACTGTTAATAATATAAGGAATAATAAAACTCTCCAAAACTTCAATTGAATTAAACTCCTCATGTTATGGGAGGTGGAAACCATCTGCATTTAAGGTGACTACTATTTGAATTATTTTTATACTTATAAAGAATTATAAGTTTTAACTATAAGTGCACAATGTAATGGTAGCTAGCATTGGAAAGTAATTGTCGATCCCACAAGGACTGTAAGTATTAGTATTAACTATTTTTCTATCAACAACTAAATCAAGTTATGAATTCACTTGAAAATTAAAGAAAACAAACTAAACTCAATTTGACACAACAATGAACTCAGATAAAAATACTACGATCAATCAATCTCAAATTAGTAATACTTAGGTAATACATCCCTTCCAGATATCTTGAACACTAATACCTGGGTAATGAATCCCTTTAAGATATCTTGAACACTAACCTTTATTGTGCAATTAAACTATTAATTATTGGGTCATAGAAATTTCTCTCTTATGTTACTATATTTCTTAAGACTATTAACAACTAACACTCAGTTGATTAAGTAAAATCTCATTTTGAATTACATCAATGATGGTTTACAATATTAATAATGACAATAAGAATGATAGAGCCTCTCATAAATTATTGAAGTGTAGATGTAAGAGATATATATCCATCATTTAGAGTTAATTAATTCATTGGACTAATGTTGTATGTTATGGACTACATGTATGCCACCGGTTAGGATTGTATGGCTAGGTCCCTACATAGATAATGCATCCATCTAGTAGAAAAAGGTCAACTCCAAGTTGAACCTAAGGAAGGCTTTACTCTGGTTCCACTTATCACACCTTAATGGCCTTCCCTTGTGAAAGCTCAACCTCCTACCCTTTGATGGCAATTAAGATATTCCTTAATTATTTCCTCTAAAATCATCACCTTAATGCCTCGAACATAGGATTATATGTCTGAAGGTTTTGATTTGGCTTTATCCTCAATGTTGACATATAATTATTTTACTAACCTTGGGTAAGAATCTTCTAGTATATTCAATAAAAAATCCCAATACAAAGTTTTAAACACATTCTAAATCTTAAAAACCTATCAATATCTAAGATATAGTCTTTTCTAAGATGATGTTGTTGATGCTACGCATATTATACCATTCCTTGTTCTCCTTTTTAGTAAACCTTGAAATGTCCTCTAGATGAGGTGGTGTCTAAGAAGAAGGAACCAGACTCCTCCTAGTCTTTTTCTTAAATCTTGAGGACATTTTCAACACACAATCTTCTATATAAACACTTCACCATAATTCAACTTTACTCCACAAGGTCAACTTATAACACCATTACTTTGATAAGCCAAATTGACCTCCAAAAATTTCCTTAAATTGTTGATTTTTTTAAATTGATCTTAATTAGATGCAAATTGATTTTTTAAGATTTTAAGGGTTCTCCCAATCAAACTCATACTAACCTAGTTTAATATAACTTGAATCTACTTTAAACCTAATTAATCAAAACTTTAAAAAATTATAGCTTAACCTAAATTAGAAAATCCTAATTCATTGGAAATATACAATAATATTAATGACGAAATTAAAGGTAACTAAATCCAATTACAAGTTAATCAAGCACAATTCAACCTAATTAAATGCAATTTACAATTAAACTAACTTTATCTAAAACATAGGGATTAACATTTAACTAATCACAAGTGACAAAATTTAAATTGTGTGAAGCTGACTTATATTTGAAAATGCCTCACAAATCCTAAATTAAACTTAAAACTCAAACTTATTTAATGATAAATAACTAAAAATCCAATCTTAAAAATATAGGCCCTAGTTTAAAAAAGTTAATGCCATTCTAGGGAAGATGTGTTAAAGAGGAAGCTCTAACTTCTCTCTAGTTTGAGTGTATAGTTACACTCTTTCTTCTTTTAGGTTGCCTTGATCTTTGAAGCCTCCTTAATTCCTCCCAAATAATTTCTCTGTTACCTTTTCCTATAACTCCTAGCCATCTTCTTTTTCTTTTTACCTTGCCACTCTCTTTGTGCTACCTTGGTCTACTCCCCTTGGCTTCCCTCATTCCTTGCTATATCACTCTCTTTACTCTATCGATTTCTATTATTCACTTCTCTTGCTCCATTTGCCGCTCTACTAGTTTCATCCCACTAGTTTTTCCTTCTTTGTCTTCCTTCCTAAAGTCTAATAAACCTTTATCTTGTTTTCAACTTTGTTCCTTTTATAGTAATGTCAATCTTTATACCCCATACCTTAGAAGACTTTCTTTCACTCATTGTCAGTACACCTTTAACAACTTTACTCAGCTCACCTATTATCCTTGCCTTAGAATAACCAAACTCTTACTTCTTAAGCCCTTTAATCTTTGATATTAACTTATAAATCACTAACCAGAGAACTTGGTTGCAAGTCTAAAGGGATTCCTCTCACTCTCTGAGTTTCATTGCTAACCTCTAATAGAGGCTAATGACAGAGTTATAGTGGTTCCATCTCTATACATTTTGAAGGAAGGGGTTTTTGGGTGGGAGGTTATGTTTTTTTAGCTTTTTTATAGACAAAAGACCTTCATATCCTATTATGAACGTTTGGGCTTAGAAGAATTAGAAGATGCATGGTCAGTGACGATAATTTATTTTTCTTTAATTTTGACACTCCTAAACATTCCCAAAGAGTCACTAAAATAGGGCCATGGCATTTTAAAAATAAGCCAATATTAATTCAAAAATAAAAGCCTAGGATTTAATAGCAAATCTAACGAAAAACCACCTCCCTATCTAGGTTAACATACATGAACATTGGACTACAAGGTAGCTTAGTCATCTTGCTAGTTTTATTGAAAAACCCATATGTTTGTATAAGCCTATAGCAATAATACGGAGATTCAATTATATGAGAATACATGTTCTCATTAATAGCCAAAAGAATCTCGCTAAGGCAATTCCCTTGTTGCAATTAAATGATAAGGATAGGCTACTCGAGAATGAGGTTAAAGTTTCCTACTTATGGAGATTAGACACATTTTCTCTAGCAAAAGCTTGACACCCTTTAAAAAGTTCTTAATAGGTGAATTCAAAAAGATAGTGAATTGGGGATAAAATGGTAATAACTTTGCTAAAAGGGAAGACAAAGAGGAGTCAACCAATAAGAAGAATGAATCAAATGAAGAAGAAGACTTTGTGAGAGTAAATAACGTAATTTCTAAGCCGCAAATAGTAAGTAGTTTAACTTCTATTCAAGTTTTGCTCAATCCTAAACTAATCTCCATCCAAAGGAGGATACTATAGGTTATTTAGCTATTAGAAAGAAGAGTGATCAAGTAATTACTCTAGAAACACAACAAACTTATACTCCCTCTAATTCCATCTTTATAAAAAGAATACTCCTATATGTGACTTATGATCAATAAGTTTAAGGTAAGGAACCAAAGGCTTTATCCTCAGGTAAGGAATTCAAAAATGTCTTTAGAAGGAAATCTAAGAGGAAGCACAAGGGTCCTCTCCCTAAATCCCCTTAATGTTTATTTTGTTATGAACATCTATATAAGTGTGATATAGAAGTAAACCTCTTTGCCATTAACCCGCATGTAACCCTTAAACCAGATGGAATGAACATAATTTTCTTTTTAAAGACATGGCATCACAATAAATCATTAATTACAACAGTTGTTCTTAAGTTATTTCAGCAAGGAACAATGTCAAAAGAGAATAATAAAAATTTTATTTACCTTACACCTAAGGTGTGATCCCCTAATTACATTAAGAATTTTATGTCCATTTCTTATTATAACATTGGGTATAAGTCATCTCTAAGCTCCTCGCAAATAGACTTCCATAAAGCTTTAAATTCTATTGATTAGAACGTCGGTTTGCACACTCTTAGAGTTTTTAGTTTTCTTTATATGTATGTTGGATATATTGAGGAATGTTTAACCACCTTTTCATTTAACATCTTGATTAATGGAGAGCCCACAAGGATTATTAAGGGAGTTAGAGGAATATGATAAGGAGATCCCCAAACTTTTTATCTCTTCACACTTAGTATGTAGGTGCTTATAAGACTACTAAAAGTAGTAATAAACTAGGATCAATGCTTTAAATATCACTCTAAATATATGAAATTAGGGTATGTAGCCTTACTTTTAGTCTTACTTTTACAGATGATCTAATATTGTCTAGGGAAAAATCTAGTTCCATTAGCATGCTCCTTTTAGCATTGAACACTTTCAAACCCATGATAAGCCTTTCCCATTATCAAAGAGAAGAAACAGTTGGTCGTCTCGAAGAGTGCTTAATATTTTGCTAGTTAGCTTAGCAATTGAGCTAGTTTAAAGCTTGTGGATCCTCTTATCATCGACCTTGACATTCCTATTTTTATTAAGAGACCAGCTTTTTAAGATTTCAAACCTGTTATTGATATAATTAAGAGGATAACACCAAGTTGTTGTAACAAAAACCTTATATTAGCATGGAGAGTTCAGTTAATAAATTCAATGTTGAGTAACTTAAATGAGTATTCATCATCTCACGTTTTCTTCCTTTTAAACATCAGTAAAGACATCGAGATGATCATGAGAGAACTCCTTTGGTCAGGCGACATGAATTGGCTTTTATCAAAAGTTAAATGGAACAAGCTTTGTTTACCTAAGGATAAGGGTGGCCTTAGAATTTTGTCTATTAGAACCACTAACAATGTTCTTATGATTAAAAGAATCTAGAGGTTGTTGTAGACAAATAAGCTCTTTAAGTTAGATGATTACATGCTCACTACCTTAGGAATTCTAGCATTTGGTATCAAACTTAAAAAGCTAGTAAGATTGGTGTTCCAAAAGATAATTGGCAATATTCACTCATCTTCCTTCTTTAGTATGTCCATAGAGTATTAACAGATAATATGAACTTAGTTTTCTAAAAAGTATCATTCCAAATACACAATTAGAAGAAGGGCTTAACATAGCTTAAGGGATCTTTAAGTTGCCTAGTTCTTTTCTAATAAATCAATTTTGACTATTTCTTTGAGTAGATCAAGATGGAAATTAGAAAATTACTAGAGCTTTCTATGTTACTCCCCATTCATACTGTTGTCTAGACATGTACCATTTGTAAGTCAATACAAAGGTAGTGGTTTTTATTGAAAGCCTAGTTTTCCTATTCAAGTGTATATTTCTATAGTGCTTTGGCCATTACATAGATACTCTTAAATTGCAACATGTAGTTTGCGAAATCATGATTTTAGTCTATAGATCATTGAATCTTTTGTATCTCTTCTTTAACCCCCTATAAGTGAACACATTAGAGTAGGCACTCTTTTGAAAAATTCAGTAAGAAAAATCTAGGTGGGTCAAATGGCGAAGTGCATTAGGGGTCTTATGTAATAAAAAGATTCTATTAAATCTCAAAAGGAAATTTTATAGAATGGAGATTTGGTCAACCATGTTATATGGGGTGGAATATTGTCCCACCAAATGTAGACATACAAGACAGTTGTTGGTAGCAGAGATGCGTATGCTTCGGTAGATGGGTGACATTACCAGAAGAGATAAGGTCCAGAATTGTGTGGTGAGAAACAGACTACAGGTGGCTAGTATTACTGACAAGTTGAGAGAGACTAAGCTTAGGTGGCTTGGGCTTATAAGCAGGAGATACACTGATGCTCTGGTGCAATGCTGCGAGAAAATAACCCTTAGTGACTACAAGAGAAGAAAAGGGAGGCCATATAAGAACTGGAGGGAAGTGATTAAGAAAGACATGACAAAGTTGGTCTTACAGAGGAATTGGCCAGAAATAGAAAATTTTGGCGTGTTAGGATACAGGTAAAGGATATCTTTTAAAGTGCACTAAAACAATCGAGTAAGTTATTGGTAGTCATTTATTATAAAGTTTGCACGACGTATTTACCACTTAGGAAGTCCAACCGTAGTGTCCAATTTGTCTTTTCTAGTTGCAAGTCTTAGACAAGTCTTTCTGTCATACTACTTAGCTTTTCAACTCAGGTGTATAAGGAAAGGTCCTGCGAGGCCATTTGATACCATAGGATTGTCATACTCACGGGGCTACTAAGCAAGGACTCCTAGCACAACTAGAGATAGGTAGAGTCATACTTTGCAACTTATGATGTATTTGCAGATCTGGGCATCATATCAGATATCTTCTTTGTTTCTATTATATTTTATTTATTTATTTTAATTTTATTTACCTACTTTTTTACCATATCAGTTTCACATATCTACTCTTTAACCTGCATCACTTTTTCATTGTTACATTTCATGTGAGTCTACTAGAAACAGCCTCTCTACTTTGTAGGGATAAGGTTGTGTACTATCAAACTTTTCTAGACCCTACTTTGATGTAAGATTCGGGCTAGGTGTGCGATGATGACTTATTCGAGATTATACACCTAAGCTTAACTGGCATGAGATATTACGGTGCATCGACTTTAGGATGGTGCATCGAATTTGGTCCAGAGCGTTCTTCATTCTTTGATTGGCAATTAAAG
>JAOSBO010203761.1:0-17565 GCA_027563915.1 Erythroxylum rotundifolium | reverse complement strand
TGCATCATTCAAACATCAGGTTAGTCTTAGAATCAATTCTGCACTGGTTCCTTGAGAGTCGACCCGAGGTTGCATCCAGTATTGCAATTCTTGGTATAAATTGATTTTGATCGGTTTCCAAGGATCAATCTTAGGATTGTACGATAAGCCGCGATCATGGAGTCTATCACAACTATGCATAAGCATGATTGTGCATGAAGGAGACTGTCATGATCGTGCTTGATGAATGAAGGGCTAGTGCACTATTGCACTAGTGAAGAGCCGATGCACGATCGTGCACTCCTAATGTGCACTCAAAATTGTAAAGATCATATTTCTCACTTCTGATGTCCAAAACTTTCATGTTTTATGTCTTTGGAAAGCTAAGAGGATAAGCTAAAAATTATATGTAGACAAATTTGTTTGATTTAGCCCATATCAAAAAAATTTAATTGTTAAAAAAAGGATACAAATTTAAGTTAGGGATAGTATCGTAGCCTATGCCAACACTAGTGATGTAATTGCATAAAGGCCATATCTCTTTCTTCCAGAGTCCAAAAATTTCATATGATATACTGCTGGAAAGCTAAAAGGATGAAATAACACTTTTTTGAAGACCACTTTGTCCAATTTTGACTAGATTAATATAGTTTACTTATGGAAGTCAAAGTCACTAATTTCGTACAGGGTAGTGTTGTACCTGTATCCCCCTCATTGTCTTTTGCCTATTATTAGCTTTTACACTTCCGAAAAACCCGAGTCTAATAACCACTCATTGTACGCACTTGACTCCTAGCTTTACAATTTATTTTAAATCTATCCAGCACGATCTAACAACATACAATTTTATTTCTCAACAAAGAATAAAATTTTGAACATACACAAAGAGAACTTTTCAACAATTACTTTCATTACTAAATCAAAATGGAGTTTGTACATAGCTTTAATTACATATCAAAGGCCACATTAATAGCAAAGTACAAAATATAAATGAATGCCCATGCTTTATATGCTTCCAAAGCTACCAAAAGTAGTCAAACTAACTTAGTTACAAAATATAGAAATCTTGGAGTTTGCCAAAACTTGCAAGGATCAATTATCTTCTCGTTTCATACTTGAGGAGTGGAAAAAATAATGTGGTGAGCTATGAAGCTCAATGGATAATTCATTTGTAACACATAATCAAGCATATATATATATATATATATATCACATTTTAACCTTAGCAATTAGATTATCCACAGTTCTAACTCAAAGAAACTCATAGTCAAAACATGATATCACATAAATCATATCATATACATTTAATCATCAAAACATAACACTCAATTATATGCCATGCTCAACAAATCAAAATGAAATGCAAAAACATAATGGCTAGAGAGAATCCCATGGGTTGAAATGGATAAATCGAGATTTACAATATGAACTAAATGAGTTCATTTCTTAGGAGCTCATGTGCCACAAGCTGGCAGTCGGAAAAAGACTTTAAGTCAATGTGCATGTGAGGAACGAAATGTTATCTTTCTTGCCCAATCACAATCAAATTTCGATGCTCAAACTCATTTCAAACATGTTTATACTTTCATGTTTCTTGTGCTTTTTCCTTTTTAATTAATACAAAAATGTCGTCAAATAAACATTCAAGGCATAGCATTATAATGGATCATAGTGCATTTTCTAACAATCACAACAATTCAAAGTCAAGCAATTTAGTGCACAAGCAAGCAAGAAATCAGCCCATCACACAATAACTATAAACACATTACCTACCTAATTAATTGTAAGTCCAAACTCAAGCTTGCATTTCCTCTTACTCTTGGATTTGATTTTCTTGATTTCCTTCAAACGAACAAAATTTCATTCAACAAACATAAAAATAGAAAATCTATAAGGATTTAATATTAAAAAATAATGAGCTTAGTCTTAATCCACCCATGGTTTATCTAAGCTGGAATAACTAAGATCTAGTTGAAAATCATGAAAATTAAAGAAAATGGGTTTCTTTGTCCTCTCCTTTCTCCCTTCATTTCCAGCACATAAAACTCATTTTCTCTAGCTCCTTTTTCTACCTAAGCAAGAAGAAAAGATGAAGGTTACCTATGACTGAGCTAAGTCCTCTTCCTTCTTCTTCTTTCTTTGCTTTCTTTCTACGTTTTTCTATCTTTCTTCCTAGCTTCTCTAGTACACTTCACGCACTCTTCACTTCCTCTTTCTCCTTTGTTTTCTTATTTATTTAATATCACATTTAGTCCTTCCAAGTTTTCCCTTCCATATTTAATTTAACGTCTACTTACTCTTTTACTCTCTTAGGTCCAATACACACCAACTTAATTCTAACATTTCTATTTAATCTATGCAACACATGTAGATAAAATATATTCATGACTAAACTCCAACAATTTCTAATTTAAGAATTCTAATTTCTATTCATCCTTTCTAATTTAATAGAATAAATTTTAACATTTCTCCTCCCATTAAAGAATTTCATTCTCAAAATTCTTACTTGAGTCTGTAATTAGGTGTGGATACTTCTTCATGGCTTCCAAAGGCTCCCATGTTACTTCTTCTCTTGCATGGTTCTTCCATAACACTTTAACCAACTTCACAGTCTTGGTTCTCAAGACCTTTTTTCTTTAAATCTGTAATCTTTGTTGGTTGTTCTTAATAAGTCAAATCCTCCCTTAATTTAACCTCTAAAGGTTGGACAATGTGTGAAAGATCTGATTTATATCTCCTCAACATTGATCCTTAGAAGAGAATCTTGGATAACTCTAGTTACATGGTAAATTGTAGGCTAGAGGCCTAATCCTTTCAATAATCTTATAAGGGCCTATGTATCTTGGACTGAGCTTGCCCGTTTTACCAAATCTTAAGACTCCTTTCCATAAAGAGGCTCTAAGAAATACTTTGTCGCTAACTTCATATTCCATTTCCTTTCTATATGTGTCAGTATAGCTCTTCATCCTGTCTTGAGCTATTTTGAGTCTCTACTTCACTAAATTAATCTTGTCAACTATAGTTTGTACCAACTTAGGTCCTAAAAGTCTCCTCTTACCTTCCGCATCCTAATAAATAGGAGTTCTCGACCTCCTACCATACAAATTTTTATAAGGTTCCATTTGAATTCTTGAATTGTATGAATTATTTTAAGCAAACTCATTTAAAGGTAGATGATCATCGCATGAGTCTTTGAAGTCCGTAACACAAGCTCTTAACATTGCCACCATTGTCCTTTTTGTCCTCTCTGATTAGCCAGCAGTCTTTGGATAGAAAGTTGTTCTAAAATGCAACTTGGTTCCAAAAGCCTCTTACAAACTTTCCCAAAATCTAGAGGTGAATCTGGGATCGATATCTGTGACTATAGAACTTGAAATACCCTTGAAGTATGATTATTTAATCTATATCCAAGAAATTCAAAGAATCGATTTGTTTAATTGGTAGGAAATGTACTGATTTAGTTAGTCTATCAATCACCCATATTAAGTCACGCTTCCTGCTGGTCCTTGGCCATCCCATCAAGAAATCCATTGTAATCTTCTCCTAATTCCATTCAAGAATAGAAAAAGGTCTAAGCTTCTCGATAAGTGCTTGATGTTCTGTTTTAACTTGTTCGCACAACAAGTATTTTTTGGCATACTCTGCAATATCTTTCTGCATTCCTCTCCACTATAAGTGCTCTTTCATGTCTCTATGCATTCTTGTAATCCTTGAGTGCACTACATATGGAGTATTGTGTGCCTAATCTAGAATTCCTTCCATTATCTCTTGCATGTCTAGAATACATAATATGTTACCTACTGCCATCAATCCATCTTTTCTTGCCCATATTTCTGAGGGCTTACTATTTTTAATTTCTTCACTGAGCTTGCATAAGTAGTCATCTTGCTCCTGCAGTTCCTTAATCTTCTCATTCAACATTGGCCTTATTTTAAAAGTAGCCAATATACAACCAGATTCGACTTGCCTCAACATCACCTTAAGTTTGGATAATTTCTTCAACAAAGAAAGGTATACTGTCTTCACATGTGCCATAGTAGATTTTTTACTCATTGCATCCACTACTACATTAGCTTTCCCTAGGTGGTAGTTTATCATCAGGTCATAATCCTTCAGTAGTTCTAACCATCTTCTTTGCCACAAATTGAGCTCTTTTTAGCTTATAAAATATTTAAGTCTCTTGTATTTTGTAAATACCCTTGTGGTGACTCCATACAAATAATGTCTCCATACTTTTCATTGTAAAATTTATGGAAGCTAGCTTCAAGTCAAGTGTGGGATAATTCATCTCATAGAGTTTTAATTGCTTGGAAGCATAGGCAATCACTTTATCTCCTAGCATCAATACACACCTTAATCCCTTCTTTAAGGCATCACTATATATGATATATCCATCACTACCAAAAGGCAAAGTTAAAATTGATGTAGTTGTAAGACTAGTCTTCAATTCTCCAAAGCCATTATGGCATTCTTCTATCCACACAAACTTTTGACTCTTCCTTCTCTATTTGGTGATTGGTGCTGCTATCATTGAAAAGCCTTGTACAAATCTTCTGTAATAACTAGCTAAACCCAACAAACTCCTCACTTTTGCTACATTCTTAAGTGATTCCCATTTAACTACAACTTCTATTTTCTTTGGATCTACATGTACTCCTTTCTCTAAAATTACATGTGCAAGAAACACCACTTCCCTTAGTTAAAATTCACATTTATCAAATTGGCTTATAACTTTTTCTTCCTCAATGTCTCTAAGGCAATCCATAAGTTCTCTTTGTGCTCCTTTTTACTCTTGGAATAAACCAACATATCATCAATAAAGACTATGATAAATTGTTCTAAGAAAGGCTTCAAAACTCTATTTATTAAGTATATGATGGCAATAGGGGCATTAGTTAATCCAAAAGGCATAACTAAGAATGTAAAATTCTTATATTGTGTTCTAAAGGTAATTTTTGACACATAAAACTCCTTTATTTCCAATTGGTGGTTACCACATCTCAATTCTATCTTGGAGAAGACTTTTTCCCCTTATAATTGATAAAAAAAATCATCTATGCATGGGAGGGGATACTTATTCTTGATGGTGACATGATTGAGCTTCTTGTAGTCCACACGCATCCTCAAGGATCTATCTTTCTTCTTTATAAAAGGAATTGGAGCTCCCTAAGGTGAATAGCTAGGCGTGATGTAACCTTTCTCCAACAGCTTTTCTAACTACTCCTTAAGCTCCTTCAATTCTACTGGAGAAATTTTATAAGGTGGAATTGATATTGGTGTAGTGCATAGAAGAAGCTCTATGGTAAACTCAATCTCTTTAGGTGGTAGAAGTCCTAGTAATTCTTCTGGAAAGAAATATAGAAATTCCATGATCACAGAAATATCTTCTAATTTTCCTCCATATACCTTCATGTCTACCACATATGCCAAGAATGCTTCACATCCTTTCCTTATCATTTTCTTTACTGTTGAAGCCGAAATAAGTCTAGGTGGGGTTGCTTTCCTGTCTCCCACAAACATCACCTTTTCACCTTTGTCCAACTCAAACTCCACTATCTTCTGTTTGCAATTTAAATTGGCATTATATTTTTTAAAGTATTTATGCCTAAAATCATATCTAATCCCTCCATCGTCAATAGCATTTAATCCACCGCAAATTTTATTCCACTAATATATATTTCACAGTCTTTATAAACTTAACTAATAATGATATACTAGCCAATTAGGGTACTAACCATCAAAGGATTATCTAATGGACTCAAAATTCTTTTATGCATAATCCTACTTGACGAAATAAATGAGTGTGTGGATTCCAAATCAATCGAAACAGTAATATCATCATTAAAAAATTTAACCATACTAGTCACAACCTCTTCAGCTAGTTCTACTTCCTTCCTCATTACCCTAGGTGGTGCTTGTCGCCTCAGTCTTCCTGGAGTATTTACTTTTTAGTTGCACCAGAACTACTCACTTTAGTTATATACTTAACTCCTACAATCTTAGCCTTTTTTGGAGCTTGCATCTGAGTTCCCTTCTGTCTTGCATACCGAGGGCACTCTCTAGCCAAGTGTCTTTGTTCTCCATAGTTAAAATACGGTCCAGTTAGCCTATAGCACTCTCCCTTATGAAATTTTCACAATGGTCACATTTGGGAATTGATGGCCTACCCCCCCCCACCCCTCTTTTACTACCTCCAACCATTGAGGCTTGATGAGAGATAGTTCTCATCTGCTTGGACTCACTTGCTCCACTGCTCCTATCCTCAGGCTATATAGGGCAAGTCTTAGCACTCCTTTCAAGCATAAGGGCACTACCTCCCCTCCTGAACTGTTCTCTTCCTTTCCTCCTTCTGTTTATCATGCTCTTTACATTCTCTACATGCTCAAACCTTAATGTAGCGTCTACGTAATGTCCCGCCTCCTAAAATTGTTACAAGATTAAGTTGTTAGATTGAGTCATATGAGTTATTTCATTTAAGAATTTATGAGGTGCATTTCATTCGCATGCATAATACCCATATACACATAGGTATCATGATTTAGAAAACAATGCAAGATAGCATATGCACTCAATTGACATATTCTAGGGCATGGAATGAAAACAAATGTGATATGAATGTGCATTTCCACTATTTTGCATTTTGATTTACCAATAACATGATTTGATGAATTATAATTAGTGAATTGTCAATTTATTGTTACAATTGAGTAATTGATGAGGTGATATATGCATCTAGTCTAAGAAAAATTTTAAAGAGCAAGACAAATTGATACATGGGAATTTAGGCCAATTAGGCCTATGAAATGGTGACATGTGGAACGAGGAATGAGTGACATGTGACTTAGCTAATTAGATGAAAAATGGCATGAGTACATGACTAACAAGTGGCCTTTTAAATTTGTGATAAATGGCATCTTAGACTTGTGACAAGTGGAGCAATAGAATGGTGACATGTGTAGCTTTACAATTGATGACATATGTAGCCTTACAATTGGTGACATTTATAGCCTTGTAAGTAGTGACATACGAAGGCTTTAATGAGTCACATGTGGAGCCTAAAGTAAGTGGAACATGGACTAATAGAATAGTAACATATGGACCAATACAAGGATAACATATGTACCAATAGAATGGTGACATATAGACTAATGGAATGGTGACACGTGGATTATTTTGACCTTCTTGATTTTTCTAGAGAAAATGAATGAAGTTTTAAGAGAAGTGAGAATGAAGGATTGGCCATAAGGTTAGAAGAGGGAGAAAATAGAAAATGAGAAGAGAAGGAGAGAAAAAGGGGAAGAGAAGAGGAGAAGGAGAGAGGTTATCAAGGTAAGTTGAGATTCTGGTTTCAACTTCATCTTCATCTTTTGATCTGTCTTACATATCCTTACAGCACGAATTTGAAGAAACCAAGAGAATGAAAGTTGTAGATATAGGTCTTCACATGACCTTTGTTGAAGTGGCTTGAGAAAATAGTTATTAGATCTTGTGTTATGATGTTCGTTTTCCTAATACTTCCTATGATAGACCCTTGTACAGTCTTGAATTAATTCTTGAATTTTGAGGACCTTAGGGTGCGAATTAATGAAAGTATAAAACATGAAAAATGATTATTGGTGTCCTAATAATTCTTCTACGAAATGTTTTGGTAGAATATGTCTTGATAATGATTGACTGGAGATGAATTGCATGTAAGGTTGATGATGAAGTGTACTGGAATATGTTAGATGGAGTGTTTCCATTGAGCAAATGTTTGTATTTTAGCCATATCTTGATCTGCAGATATCCAAATGGGATGATTTCTAGTTTAGATGAAATTAGAGACATGCAGTTACAATTTTTCATGGAGGAATCAAATTTTATTTCTTTCCTTAAGGGTTTTGAAATTTTCCTAGAAGTCAAAAGCTGTGTGTTGTCAAGATATTAGAACAGTCTTTAGTGTTTAGGATATAAATTGCATAATACTAAACCAAAATGCATGAATTTCATGTTATTAGAAACTTAAGACATATAGAAACATTTCATTAGCAAAAGGTGTCACCTAAATACCTCATTTTCTAGGTCATAATGGTCATAAAAAATGGATCTAAAAATTTGTTCTGAGAAAAGTTAGAAAACATACAGGATAAGTTAGAGATTTATTTCTATCACGATTATGGAAGGGGATGACATGATTGTGGGTAGTTATTTTTCATGGAAATGTGTTGACTATGCAATGGTTGAACGAATTAAGAATGAATTGTATAATTATGATGATTTTACACTTAATTTGCACTTAAAATGAGGACATAACTTAATGAATAAATTGCTTCATGCTATGAATATGATGTTGGGGATTTTATGAATGAGAATGTGTAATTGAAGATGCCTAATAAATTGAATAGGGTTTGATAATGGGGTGCAATAAAATTGGTCTTCAAATAAGTGTGGAATAATGTTATGTTTGTGATAAAGAATTCTAGAAAATATGGAGTAGAATTGATGTGTGTATAAGTGTTAGATCCACATAGTTAAAGGAAGAACAATGCAGGGCACGATCGTGGCCCTCACAACATAATCATCACTTGAAAAAAAGATAGTTTCTATCATGATCTTAACCCTTACAACATGATCGTGGCCTGGCTAGAAAATGTTTCTGTCATGATCGTGTCAGGAACACCACGATCGTGGCCATACCTATGAAGAAAAAGAGTTGTTTTTTGTGTGAAGATTGAACCAACCAATGCTAAGGTGCTTCTATGTGAGGTAATGGGGCTTAAAAAAGATCTTAAGTGAACTTAGCGAGTGATGAATGAGATGAGTAACACAAGTAAAGTGCATTAGATAACAACGAATGATTGAAAGATGTTAATTGATTATGGGATGTGAATAAAGGAAATATAGTTGAGATAGCCAATTGAGCATGCATTGAACATGATACATATACATTTGCATAGTTGAACAATTATATGCTTGATCATTTTAGTAATGTGTGGATTATGTGTGTATTGTATGATATAGAAGCACAAGTTGACCAACAACATCTAGATATTGCAAGACCATCAGGGCAATAGCTCACCTAGAATATACTGTGAGTCAACCTAGATGTGTAAACTCAATTATATGTATGTTTTGTATGAGTTATATGTGTAGTAAATTAACCTAGATGTTTCCTCACTATGATTGAATTATTTTGATTATTGTCGATTATTGTACTGTTACTAGTTTGATTACGATAATTCCAAATATCAATTATCTGAGGAGACCTTTATTCGGGATTGTATTGGAAGTGCTCATTTTATGTGGATCTGACTGACTAACTGTTATTTGATATTATTGATGACTACCAGACCAAGGTCCAATGACAAATGTAAATGTAAATGTGTATGGAATAAGTGATACTCAACCGAATGCTGAATGTTGGATTCTGGTCTGATGTTTGTGATAAATGTCTGTGCATACTGAATAAAAAGGATTAATAGAACATGATGTGAATTGATGCATTTCATGGCATTTGTGTGCATGATCAGATAAAGGAGTTATGATCGAAGTGAAGCCTAAAATAAACCTGGTATCCACAAGGGATATGGGTTAGTACTTGAAATGAAAAAGCTCGGTATCTACAAGGGATATAGGTCCAAACTTAAAATAAGCCCGGTATCCACAAGGTATATAGGTCAGCACATAAAATAAACCCAGTATCCACGAGGAATATGGGGCAATCAATAGGCACTCAGTCACAACACAATAATAATGAAAGTGGAGTCTCATGTGCATTGCATATATATATATATCTATATATGTATCATGTGAATAATTGCAAACAGTGAATGAATTCTATGGATCCAATGATATGTTATGTTTTTGTATATGTGAATGACATGAATGAGATACAAATGAATGATTAGATCATCTTGAAATGACTATATGAAATGCTTGTGTTCATAATGTATTTGTTGCAATATTATGTATATTGCTATTAGGTACTAAATTATAGGTGATGTGATATATTATATTTGATTTTATATAATGCGAGATAGCTGTGTTATATACTTGTGATATTTATGCCTATTTTGAGTGAGCACATCAATAATGGTTCACTCACTGAGTTCACAAACTTATCAAAATTGCAACATTGCTTTCAAGTTTAGGAGAAATCTAGCTAGTCTCTTTGAAGTAATTTCTACATTCAAATATATGTCAGTGTCATGAATAGTTGTACCTGTAAATGTCTTAGTTATGTTGTAGCAAGAATTATATCTCTCAACTGTTGTACATTATATTGTAAATTTTACAAATGTAATGACATTTGAGACTGCATATGTTTGTGAATAAAAATGGAACAATATGATTATTGGAATGTTTTATATTATGTGTGATGGATTAAGAATTAAAAAAATGAATTGATTTAACCATCATAATGTGCCATTTTTGTATAGTATGTTCTTAAATATACTTCGATATGTTAGGCATATGCTCTATGGGAGTTGTATATTACATTTTGGTATCATAGCCTAGGTTTAGCATCTTACATGGGCGTCTATCCCAATATATGTTAAGGCACATGCATCTTGAACGTCTCATAGCCTGCAGTGGCAACTGATCCCTAGTGTCAGTTGCTGTTAAATAAGTCACACGTAGGAATATTCATTAAGAGTCTAAACTATTAGAAGCAATGAAAAGAACGATGACCAGTTATAGTGGGAGAAAGTGAAAAGTTGTTAACACCATGACATAGAAAAATTGGTAAAGATTGAAAATGGGTTGGAAAAATAAAAGGGTGCAATAAAAGTGTTGTATCTATCATGTGATTGAATATTCATTACATAGGTATGAGAGATCTTATATGTTTTGGGAAGTTAGACCTAGATTCAAGGAATTCGTATTCGTGGTTATATTATCAAATATGACATCAGTCTTAAGCTGCGGTTGTACACATTTGAATTTATATAAATGTGAATACATTTTCATGGATTTGACTAAGAAAACTAAAGATGCATATGGAAATGATAATATTTAAAGTGTGTAAACAAAGTTGAAAGAAAACAAACATTTCTATTACTTTGAGAGGTTGAACTTGGAACTGAAATGATTGTTTGACTACCATATTATGAGCTTATGATTTAGGATAAAATTATGTTATTGGATATGGTATCATAATTTTATGATTGTTACGCATCCTATATTTCTTAAGTGATTGAGAGCATACTTATGTAAGATAAAATAAATGAAAAGTGGGAAATGAAATAAATGATAGCGATATATGCAGAAGTCTTTAAGGTTAAGTTGACCTGTTATTATAAGTGCACAGCCAATAATGTGGTTACTTAGTGAATGATGCTACTGAGCATATATGTATTACATAATCAGATATTATACATGAAGTGATCTATGACATATTGAATGCTCTTAAGCATTAGTCCCCATAGAAAATTTTTATTTTAGATGAATCAGAGTAGCGTAGTGGAAGCATAAATTTAGGTGGATATATTGAAATGGTAACTACTAAAGATAGGTAACTTCTATATAGTCATAGGATACCCAAATGTTATTCAGAATCACTTGAAATCAAGGTATCATTAGCTTAAGATATTAATTGGTGACCTTTTGAAAATAAATCTCTAGATAAGATGTAATGGTCTTAACGGTACATACCAAGGCATAAGAGTAAATGTGCAGGCTCACTGCATCACCGAGCTTTAGTATATAGAATATTCTGATTATTTAAGATATGAAAGAAAATGATTTTAGTGAAATATTATGAATGGTTGAAAAGCAATGATGAATATAGTTGACTAAGAAAGATGTCATGAACAATACAAGTAACTTTGGAGAGAAATCTTCCTTTATGAACATTTTCACCGAATTATATCATGTAGACTAAATGTTCCATTTTTATAAATTGATGAATATTAAACGGATCAAAGGTGAATATTGGAGTCAAATAATTATAATACTTAGGATGAGGAGCTCAACATAATATAGCTATTGCATATATATTTCTATTGTAAAGTATTCAAATTACATTACTGAGTCCTTGAATTCAAGATCATGTTATTGCTATTGCTTTGAAGGACTTGAAAACCTTACATAGAGCATCAGACATATTCATAGTTGTTGATTTTGTGGGTTAAGTTATTAGTTAATTCCAAATCCAAGACTGAGAAATACTAGAAAATATTTGCATTATATGTCATGCAAAATGTATTACTGGAAACGAAATAGATATGATCTATGATTTTGTCAAACTAGAAATATGAGTTATGAACAATGACATATTGCCTTGCTTTGTGCTATTGTTAGAAATTGATTGTTTTGTATTAATGGACATGTCCTGTGTAATATTGAGATCTTTAAATGCATGAATTAGATAGTATTATCTTAAAAAGATAGAGTGTTAAGTTGTTATTGTACAATGATACCTTTACATGTGAGATCAACTATATCTAATTATTACAAATGATCGAAGACTAGAATTGAGATAATTTCCATACTTGATATTATGAAATATTTAATGATCAATAGATGTAATTGAGGTAGCTTGTGTTATAAAAATCAAGGTATGAGAAATTGAACGTAGTTGTATGGAAATTGCATATTAAAAACATTTACTGTAGATTTGCAATCTACAGATTACCTTTCTTATAATTGACTACTTTATAATAGAAATGCGTGGAGACTTGTAAAGTTTAGTTTGAGACTTGCAGAATATAGCTTGAGGTTTAAATTTGAAGAAGAAAATAAGTCCAGAATGAGTAGTTACTGTATCTATAGTAGAACTTCCGAAAATGTTGGCAACGATATAGAATAAGAGAATATGATTATGAAATTATGTGGTAGAAGATGTCGAACACCCTTGTACTAAGATGAAGAGGGCCTGATGAATATTGATGACCCATAATTGAATTAAGATATGGTTGATATGGTGAAAGTTATCTGTAGTGGGATTAAGGTAGCTTAGACTTATAATTCACTACAAGAAAATCATAAAATAGCGTCGGACCTTTACCGACGGAATGATTCGCGAAGCTACTTACTGATGGAAAACAACAAAGTGTCGATAAATAGGACATCAAAATTTAGATTTAGCGACGGACAAAATTGGCATCAGTAAATGTGGAGGGAAGGAATTTTGCACAAAATTTTCGATGAGATATAGCGAAGACATATGATAGATCTTTGATGTATAGACAAATATCATGTGATGGTTTCATTAATCCTGAATTTGTTAAGGGACTTGAAGTATTTATTCGTTATACATGTTCTCAACATGCATATATGGATAGGCCAAAAATCAGATGTCCATGTAAAAAATGTAAACACATTCATTTCCTTCCTATCGATGAAGTGAACGAACATTTGTTAAGAAGAGGGTTTGTTCCTATTTATTTTAAATGGACACGACATGGTGAAGTAGCACCTCAAAGAGTAATCAAGCACAATCTTCAGTTAGCTTCAATGAGTTTGAAGGGGGGATTGGATTTAGAAAAAATAATGTCGATGCAAATGAAAATCCTTACATGCAAATGGTTTATGATGCAGGCAGTTATAACTTTCAGGAAAATTTAGAAAATCTTGAAGAAGAACCCAACCCTCAATCCAAATAGTTTTTTGACTTACTAGATTCAACTGACCAAGAACCACGGCCAAATTGTTAGACAATGACTCAATTGTCTTCAATTACTCATATCTTGAACATAAAGTTTGAAGGGCACATTTCTGATCATAGTTTTGATCAAATTCTTGGATGGTATAATGAATCATTGCCTCTTGATCACACAATGGTTGATAGTTTTTACAATATGAAGAAACTTATTAGGGGTCTTGGTTTGCCTATTGAAAATACCGATTGTTGTAAATTGTGATGTATGTTGTATTGGGGTGACGATGTGGAATTAGAAGAGTGTAAATTTTATAGTCAATCTAGGTTTAAGCCTAGAAAGCATTCTATGAAAGGAAAGTTAGTACCCTAGAAGCGGATGTATTATTTCCCGCTAACTCCAAGACTTCAAAGACTATATGCTCTTGATGTTACTGCGTCTCACATGAGATGGCATAATGAACAAGAACAAGAAGATGGAATAATGAGTCATTCATCAAATGCATTGGCTTGGAAACATTTCAATGACATCCATTATGAGTTTGCAGCTGAAAGTTCAAATGTTAGGTTGGGCTTGCCGACAGATGGATTTTACCATTTTGGTCAATTCGGCCAGTAATATTCATCATGGCCAGTCATAATTACTCTTTATAATTTTCATCCATGGATGTGTATGAAAGAGGCATATATGTTCTTGACAGTAACTGTGCCAGGACCTTCAAATCCAAAGCATAAAATTGATGTTTCTTACAACCATTGGTATCTAAATTGCAACATCTTTGGGAATATAAGGTTGAGACATATGATGTCTCTCTGAAACAAAATTTTGTGTTGAGAGAAGCTTTGATGTGTACAATTAGTAATTTTTCAGCATATGTCATGTTATCTAGATGGAGCACAGCAGGGAAAATGGCTTCTCCTTATTATGGCAAATATTCTGATGCATTTTATCTTCCAAATGGGGACAAAATATGTTGGTTTGATAACCACAGAAAATTTCTTGCTCTAGATCATCCATTTAGATGCAATAAACAAAAGTTTATTAAGAATAAGATAGTAAAAACACCTCCTCCCCCTAACAAATCTAGTGAAGAGATATTGCAGGAGATTGAGGAATTAGTCTTGCTGAAAGTTACAGAATTTGAAGCTGATGAAATTAATAGAAGCATTAGTAGAGATTTTGGTTGGAGAAAAAGAAGCATCTTTTAGGATTTTCCATATTGGAAAATTAATTTGATACGTCATAATCTTGATGTAATGTATATTAAATTTTTTTTCACAATTTGTTCAATACCATAATGAACATTGAAGGTAGGACAAAAGACAATGCAAAATCACAAGCTTATTTGAATCTTTTTTATAAAAGGAATGAGTTACATAAATATCTTAGGACTGGTAAATATCTGAAAGCATGATACAGTTTGGACAAAAAGCAGAAGGAAATATTGTGTGAATGGTTAAGAAGTCGAAAGTTTCCCGATGGTTATGTTTCAAACTTGGAAACGTGTATGGATATATGGAAGTACAAATTATTTGGGATGAAAGGTCATGATTGTCATGTGTTTATATAGAGGCTAATTCCAATAACATTTCAGGAGTTGCTACCAAATAAGGTTTGGGAAGTAATAACATAATTAAGTTATGGAAAAATTGGAAAGGGAAATTCCAATAATTTTATACAAGTTAGAGGGATATTTCCTCTAAGCTTCTTTGACAATATGGAGCATTTACCTATCCATTTAGCACACGAGGCTAAACTAGTCGGTCCAGTGAAATATCATTGGATGTATCCATTTGAGAGGTATGTAATTCAACAAAATTGAACCTTTCTTGAAGTCATTTTATCATATTTTTACAACTAAATTCGTATAACCCTATTCACTCATATAGGTATTTGCATCACTTGAAGAAAAATGTGAAGAACAAGGCTAAAGTTAAAGGTTTGATATGTAATGCTTATTTAGTGGAGGAAGCTTGTACATTTTGTTCATATTATTTTGAGTCGCGTGTTCACACAAGAGAAAGAAAAGTTCCTCGTAACGACAATGGGGGAGGAACTAGTGATGCTAATGGTAACTTATCCATCTTCACTTATCCGGGATGGTCATATGGACGTTTAATAAGAAGAATGTTAATAGAGGAAGAAATTGAAGCTGCCCATGGTTACATTTTATTGAACTGTGAAGAGGTTCAACGTTTCGTGCAGTAAGTATCAAGGGATTATTTTGGTTTTGAAATTTAGTACTGTTATTCATAACTGGAATATATAATAATATTTTTAGATTATACGAGGAATTGTTACGGGGGCTCATGCTCGACAAATCACAAGATGATATCAATAAAGAAGTTGGAAGAAACTTTCCTCGATGGTTCGAGAAATATGTAAGTTTTCCCTTCCAAATATTGAAATGATTGAATGATAAGATTTAAGTATTAAGCTGACATTATACTATTTAGTATGTTATTTTCTTTTTCATAGGCATTAGAAAATTCAATAGACAACAAGTTCATAAGTGATCTTGCGAAGGGTCCTTTGCGAACTATTAAATCATATCCAGTGAATTTCATTAATGGATACAAATATCATGGTCATAATATGGCAACAACAAATAGTGGAGTTTTCATACAGGGAGAAGTGATTGATTACTATCGCAAAATAATTGAGATACTTGAAATTGAGTACCCTGCATTGCCAATAAAGCGAACTATGATATCTAAGTGTGAGTGGTTTGATCCAACTCCAATTATTGGTACAAAAGTGGATAGCAGATACAATCTAGTTGAAATCAACAAGCGAAGAAGATTTAGACATCTTGAATCTTTCGTGTTGGCAATGCAAGCGATCCAGGTGTATTATGTCGCTTTTCATAGCTTACAATAAGATAAGTCAGATGGGTTGGTTGTTTGCAAAGTTATACCTAAAGGTGTTTTTGAATCATGTGAAAAAGGAGAACAGAGAATTGAAAGTAAAGCATTTCAGGAAGAGACTTATGAAATAAATGCATCTGTCATATATGAGGATAATGAACCTTTGAACGATCCATATAATGAATATTTTGAAATCTTATCTGCAGACGATGAGGAGGGCCAAAGATCTGAAAGATCTTGGTCGTTGAGTATCGTGATGTAGTAAAGGATCTCGTGATGTAGTACCTAGAGACGAAACACCTCCACCCCATCCACCTCATCCACCTACTACACTGGCAGATGAGGCTACACGATCCACCACTCCTTTATCATTTACTACCCCTATGTCGATAGACATATCAGGGGTAAATAATACGGTTGAAGGAGACGACCGCTAGCCTAGAGCTGAGGGACCTGATGGATGAAAATACAACACAATTGTCAATAATATGTAAGTGAAAATACATGAACCATTATATGTTATAATTAAGTTATAGGTTAAAATTTTAAAAATGGTATAAATTTATTTGTTTTTATATTAGGTTTTTTCCATCTGGACTCTGTTTAAGAAATATGACATTGAAATTCAAGGAGAAGATTGATCCTGAGGGCTATGTATGGAAGACTATCTCTCAGGAGACAAAGGAATTTTACTATCATGAGTTTGAGGTATGATAGAAATTATTATTCCCTTTTTAATTAACATTTTTATACATTAATTTGATAAATATTATCACATCAAAAGTATTTATTGAATATTTTTCCTTTTCTTACAGAAAGATTTTTTTTTAGGATTCTCAGTTTGACAGGATCGTCTATAAAGTATGGGAGTCGAGAGCATGTACACGTTATCACAACTTTGCTAGTGCGATATGTAGGGCGACTATATGATCGCCTTTTTCTTTTGAAGAAATATGGAATCGTTGGTCGCAATATTGGACATTACCTATAACATCCCATCACTGATGGGAAGGGTAGAATAGTAATTTTGAGTGGTCCATGGGCGTTTAGAAATGCCTTTCTATGTTCATGCATAATCTAGCATCCGCATACATGTGAATAGTAAATTTTGCACATGAAAAATGACTGTACATGCATTC
>JAOSBO010203701.1:0-17572 GCA_027563915.1 Erythroxylum rotundifolium | reverse complement strand
TGCATGTTAATTGTTTGTGTTTTATGTTCTTTTGATAGGCTTATGTGATGTTTTGCTTGTGTCTTTATGGTAATTTGTTTCTTTGTATGTTCTAGGTAGTGAAATACCAAAGTGATGCGATTTGGAGTGAATTTGACTTATCTGGAACTGGAAAGGATTTTAACATGACCATGTTGAAGGTGATGCAATGCTGACAGATTGCTACCTGCGAATTTTAAATTAATTACCTTGGGATTTAGGCCTCAATAACACAGCCCTTTGTGTTGGATAAAGTTAAGTTGTCTTGTAACTCATGGAGCCTTATTTTGATATTTATTGGGCCCCACTTTGTTATTAAAAAGAGAAAATCTAAATCATTAGAAGGGGGCTTACTTTATGGAAAGAAGACCTAGACTCACTTAATGAAAAAGGCGACAGCAACTTTTGGAAAAAAAGGGAATTTTGACAGAAGCACTTGGACAGAGATGTTTTTTTTGGAGAAGGAGCGGAGACTTGACTTGGAAAAGAAGATAGCGGCAACAACTTGGAGATTTAGAAGAGAGGCGACAATCAACTTGGAGATTTGGAAGAGAACAACAATTTTTACTTCAGCTGAATAGAAGACAACAACGGCAATACTTTTAGAAAAGAACGTGATTTTAGAATCAGCTCAAAGGAGGTGACGACAGCAGCAACTCTTGGAAGTGGAATTTTCACAGTAAGCTTTGGAAATAGAATAGGACAGCGGCAGTAGTTTCATGGATGGTAAAAAAGACAACAATTCTCAATCAACTTTATGTTTTAATATAGCTATGTGTGGCTATTCTTTTAGTACTAGACAAGGTACTTTACGTTTGATATATGTAGTTCGTGAGAATCCTTGGTTTAATTGTTTTCGTTTATTTCTTATGTTTGTTTAATCTCCGTGCTTTAATTGATTTATTATTGTCGAGTTTGTTGATTAATTAGGCCTATTAATTGATTGACTTGGTGATAAATTGCCGAATAGATTAGTTAATCCGTGATTGCTGTCTATCGAAGTGGCGAATTAATTTCAAATAAGAAATTAATGAGATTAAACAATTTAGTCTAAATAGATTACGACTTTTTCGATTCTGTTGACTAAGACAAGGGTCCATTAGAGCCTACGACTGCCATATATTATATTCTGCAGAGCTTTACTCGAGGTTATCGAATAATTACGAATGGATTGGTTGATATGTGCTATTCACTGTCTGCTATAACTTTGTCTATAAAAATGAACGAAATTTATATTTTTGAGTCTATGATCGAATTACAGCACCAAACGGAGGAGTACCTTGGCTAGGTTTTTCTTTATATTGTTTTCAATCTTTATTTTTAATTCCCTTCTGCGTGATTACTGTGTGATTTCGTGTTTTAAAATTAATCATTCCCAAATCAATTCTTTTTATTTTTATTTTTATTGTTCTCACACAAATAAACAATTGCTACATTGGTCTCTGTTGTTCGACCCTATTCACCACTTACTCATTTAAGTGTTCTAAAGTAGGAATTTATTTTTGCTGGTTTGACACGCCATCATCCGTGAAAAAGACTAAACCCTAAATTAAATAATTGAGATAACTGCAACTATTCAATTTAGTTTTCTTGTTTATCATAAGTCAAATATAAAAATTAATAAATAACCTATTTGCTACTTGTACCATTCTTTCATGTCAATTACGAATCACTGAATTCCTGCATAACGATAGAATAATCAATATTAAATTAAATTGTCAGATTAATCGAATATTAATCCTTCATGAAATATGAGACCTTAAAACAGATACTTGAATAAAAACGTGAATACAAGTTTGAAACACAAAACCTCACAAAGTTACAATTAGGGTATTAAATCCCCTTGAATCAAGAAGATTGAATTTAGCGACACATAGCTTTTGCTCCAATAACAAAAATAGAAGAAAGACTAAGAATTGAAAAAAAAGGTAAGAATCGGGAACCTTTTTTTATTGTGAGGAATGTCCCTTTTATAAGACTTTCTAATCTAATTCTAATCTAACTCTAACTTTTAAAGATATCAATCTAAAACAATTTTAAATTTAAACTCCTACATGATAGGGATAAGAAGAAGTTTCTTAGTTAAACTCCAACTTTTTAAGTGATCAGCCTTATCCACTGCATCAATCTCTTCACTTTATCCAAAATTTGTGATTCCTATTAATAGAGTTCCAATTCAATGCAATCTCCATTTTTCATCTCTTAAAATAAAACAAACATTAATTTCCATATTTAAGCACCAAAATACATCTAAAACAAAGGAGATAATATCAAATAATATAGTAAGATAAGATCATATCAAATTCCCCCACACCGGAGTCATGCTTGTCCTCAAGCACACATCAATTCAATACATTAGTCATCTTCACAACAACCTCTCATCTCCTTTCATGTCATCCAAAAATATCCAAAAGATAATTCACATTTAAGGGTTAAGATAAAATAACAATCTAGAGAATAAGCACTTATAGGACTCCTTGCTAAAACATAGCATCTCATTAATTCCATCAAAATCAAATGAACAAGAGTTGACACCCTTACAAGGATTTCACTCTATATAGTTAAAATGTTTAGGGTTCATTAAGCTCTCAAATAAAAACATAGCAACTTATTTCCATAAGCTTGCTCAAGAATCGTATGTCCACCACCAAACAAAATAAACTTAATGCATAAATCAACGGAACTTTATAAGGGTTGTAACGTGGCTTAGGTAAGGTATGACAAGAAGAAGCTTTTTGGCTAAATAAATTGAAGGGAATCATACAAACTTATCTACAAAAGTTTGAACTTAAATCAAAATTCATTTAATTCAAATAGCATATCTTTCAATCACTTTTTCTTTTCTTTTCTTTTTCCCTTTTCCTTTTTTAAAACAAAAATATCAAAGAGTAAATTTTATTTTTATTTTTATTTGTTTTTTTAGTACTTATCCTCCATTCTATAAAAAATCAAAACAATGCAACTTGAATTATCTAATTAACTTTGCATATGATTAGTCAAAATCTTTTGTAAATAAACTAATACAATTCCTTCAATCTATGGGTTCAAAATTATTAAGGATATTAACAATAAAAATGGTAAATTAGGTTTGTAACAAGGTTATTATGCAAGAAAGAAACATTAAAGCTCAAATTGGTTTTTTAAGGGTAAAAAGTGAGGTAGGTTTGTTTAGGTAAAAAAAAAAGTTATCTTAAATGCCTTTATCATATTTATACACAAATCCATAAAAAATGTGGTTTCAACACGCATTCAAGAGCAAGTTCTAGCATAGACAAGCTATGTTTGATAACATATAACAAAAAGATATATATAAGTACATATGTGATGAATGCTCTTAGGCTCAAAGCTCATGTAGGTGTCAAAAATGTATTAAGTCTTGAACACTTTTATTCATCAAAACTAATAAGACACTTGAAATAATTTAATGAAAACCCTAATCATGCTTTTGTCTCTCATGCATTAGATCTTAAACTAAAAATGTATCTTTACTCAAGAATTATTCATGAATAATAATCAGAAAATTATGAAGCTATCACGAGAAATAATTAATATATGAATCAAGATATCATGAGTCCAAGCAAAGTCACAAAGCTCATCATAATGGAAACAGTCTCTCCCTCACACCTAAATCATACATTGTCCTTAATGTATGTATAAGATACTCACGTAAAAATAATTAACAAAAATAAAGCATAGAATAGAGGACTCCGTTGAATGGTAAGTATCTAAACATTATTCACGCACGCTTCTTTGTGGTACTGGTTTCTCAGCCTACAACAGATTGATGGTGTGAATTAGCATTCATTGATAAATTTCCTTTTGCTACGACCTTAGTATCAACTTTAGAGCGCCCTATAATACTAAATAAGAAACAAAAATTAATTGGAAAAAATTAAAAACAACGTAATAATAATTAAAATTGAACTAAAAAATAAAAGAATTTAATTAAAACTTTTGAAAAAAGAGTGGAGGCGTGAAGGTGCTTTTTTAGTGAAGCTTTGGGCTATTGTGTGGGAGGAGGGCTACTTATGGTTGGAGTTTTTCTTTTAATTTCCTGCAACGAAAAACAAGCAAATTATGTTTTTTTTAATTTTTTAATAAAAAAGTAAAAAATGTTTAAGTAAATAAAGAAAGTAAATAATTAAATAAGAAAAGAAAAGAATTTTTTTTCAGAACACTAAATCACATAAGGCGAGATCTCGCCTTATGAGATTTGGTAATTTGGAATTCCAGAACACTAAATTACATAAGGCGAGATCTCACTTTATGCGATTTAGTAGTTTGGAATTTTAGGTTCTTCACTCCATAACATTAAATTACATAAGGCAAGTGCCTTATGAGATTTAATAGTCTGAAATTTTAAGACCTCTTTTTTCCTTAGGCCAATAAATTTATTTTTCAAAAGCAATCAAAAGCAAGTTATATATAACTAAAACAAAACAAAATAAAATAAAACAATCATATATTGGGTTGTTTCCCAAAAAACGCAATTGTTTAACGTCGTTATGCTCGACGTGGTCAGTTCTTCCCAAACTTCTATGTAATTGCAATTTTGTACTCCTTAAGTACTGCTACTAGCCCTTCCTCTTGCTCTTTAGTCAACCTCTTTGAAGTGATTGTGGGTAATGACTTTCCATCACCTAAATAGACATACTTTAGGTGATCAGGTAACACCTTTAATTCTATCTTTGGAGCCTGTGAAAAAGAAGGTAAAATTTTCTTGTGAGTTATAGTAAGTTCATCATTTAAAGTTTCTGAATCTATTAGCATTGCTAACAATAATTTTACAACTTCACAAGTTTCATCAATTTGCTCGTTCACTTCTAATTTAACCTTACACTCCAACTTATCTTCATCACTCCCTTCTTTAAACATATACTACGCAAATGAATCCACAATATCTATATGATAAACGGATTGAAAATCATTCGGGTATTTCATTGCTTTAGAAATATTGAACTTTACTATTTCTCGATCAAACTGTACAGAAAGAGTACCCTCGTGCAATTCAATTATTGTCTTAGCCGTCTTCATAAATGGCCCACTCAACAAAATCGAAGCTGAATTTTCAACACTATCTCCATCCATTTTCAAAACGTAAAAATCTATTGGAAATGCCAATCCATTAACTTGGACTAAAACATCCTCAATAACTCCAATAGGATGCATATATGAACGATCAACTAATTGGATAATCACATCAGTTTCTTGCAAATAATTCAGATTTAAAGCTTGATAAATTAAGTAGGGCATGACATTAATAGGTGCACTTAAGTCTAGCATGGCATGCTCAATTTTTCTATTACCAATAACACATGAATGTGTAAACATACTTGGATCTTTGCATTTTTCAACAATTTCCTATTTATCACTACTGATACATTATTACCCAAAATTATTCTCTCTTTATCCTTCAGGTTCCTTTTATTTGTGCACAACTTCTTTAAGAATTTTGCATATTTCAATACTTGCTTGATGGCTTCCAGAAGTGGTATATTGATTTCTACCTTTTTGAAAGTTTCTAAGATCTCTCTTTTATATCCATCATCTTTTGGTTTAGCCAACTTGTTGGGAAAAGGAGGTAAACGTGCATTAATTGATGTTGATGAAGATGAATCATTTTTTACCTTTATTGATTCTTGAGTTGGAAGTTCTTCTTTCTTTTCTCCATTATAGTGCTTTTCTTCCTCCATTGGTAAAGAAGTTCCAGGTTGAATTTCCTTAACTTTTCTCAAAGTCATTGCACTCACATTCTCCTTAAGATTCACCACCGTTTGGGAAGGTAATTTTACTGATGCTTCCGCGTCCAATTTACTTACCAAGGTGGCTAATTGAGTGATATGATTTTCCAAGTTTTGAAAGCCTGCTCTTATTTCCTATTGAAATTTTAAGTGTGATTAGCAAGTGCCTTAGCAATTTCATCTAAAGACATACCTGAATTTGAAAATTCAGGTTGAGCATATATAAGAGCTTGAGGTTGTTTATTAAAATTGTAAGGTTGATATTATTATTGGCCTCCTTGATTTCCATAGCTCAATTTTGGATGGTCCTTCTATCCTGGATTGTAGTAATTGGAATAATGGTCATACTTTTGTTGAGGTTGAATAGGAAAGCCCTCTATTACGTTAGCTTCTTGAAGAGAGTCTTGTTGCAATGTAGGGTATATATTTGTAAAATGTCCATAGAATATACTCATTCTGTACACTCTTACCGATTGCAATTGACTTATAACCATTTGATGAACTAGAGCGGTTAAATTAAAAAATTTATCTTTAAGGTGTGTGTTATTTACCCCATTCACATGCTTAATAGCTCCATCCTTCCTTATACTAAACAGTTGAGAATTTTCGACCATAATTGATATCAGCTGTTTGGCCGCCTTAGGTGTTTTGTTTACTAGAGCTCCTCCACTAGTATATCAACCATACTTCGATCCATTGGCAATAATCCTTCATACAAGTATTAAATCAGAAGTTGATTGAGAATTTGATGATGTGGACAGTTTGCACATCACTCCTTAAACCTTTCCTAATGTTCATATATTGTCTCTCTTGTAATTTGTCTTATCCCACATATCTCCTTTTTGATATTCACTACTCTTAATGTAGGAAAGAACTTCTTCAGAAACAATATTTTCATCTCGTTTCCATATTGTTATTGAGACAGTGGAAGATAATATAGCCAATCTTTTGCCTTATCTTTCAATGAGAATGGAAAGGCCTTAAGAATAATTTGTTCTTCCGTCACCCTTTGTGGCTTCATTACAGAGCAAACAACATGAAATTCTTTCAGGTGTTTATGCGGATCTTCATTTACAAGACCACAAAAAATAAGCAGTAAATGAATTAAACCAGATTTCAATTTGAAATCTACCTCAACATCTAGAAATTAAATGCATAAGGGTTGTTGATTCAAATTCGGTGCCACCAACTCTCTCAACGTTTTAAGGTTGAGATTTGCCATCTTTTTGTCCTTTTCTTGAAAATTAGGGTCTTCACTAATTGTTAGATCTACTTCAACTTTTATGTCTAAAGGTGAATGTCCGCTTCCTTGCTTAATCTCTTTTCTCAAACGACGCGTTGTCTTCTTAATTTCTGGATTATGTTGCAATTTACCTATATGAGAAGCACTAGTCATACAAGACAAGAGGTTTACAGTAACTGTAAAAATAAAAACGCAAGGAAACTAAGAAACTTCAAATAGTTCCCTAGCAATGGCACCAAATTTTGGTCGGGTTATGGAAATCTTCAAAATAATTCTGATTCTTTAAACTTTTATACTAGTCATGGAAACAGATCAAATCCCTAGAGAACTAAACACTAGTTTCTTAATTTCAATTAATAAAATAAAAAGGAGGTTGTGATTAAGAAACCGATTAAATAAAATTAATATGAAAATCAATTAAATTTACAAATAAGAAAGTTAAGATTATCAAACTCCAATTCAAGGGAAAGATTTCATCTAATTATAATATTGATCATTGAACATGTTTCATGATTCAAGCAATCAGTCTGAAACATATAAGGATAGTCGTAATAAGTCTCTAAATTTCCTAAATTAATTTGTTCAAAACTAGCATCCAAGCCAAAACTTATCATCTATTGATTGGGTGTGATAACATTTCATATCGAATAAATGATAGCAATAAGCTCCGTGAAAAAGACTAAACCCTAAATTAAACAATCAAGATAGCTGCAACTATTCAATTAGTTTTCTTGTTTATCATAAGTTAAATATGAAAATTTATAAATAACCTATTTGCTACTTGTACTATTCCTTTATGATAATTATGGATCACTAAATTCCTAGATAGTGATAGAATAATTAATATTAAGTTAAATTGTCAGATTAATCGAATACCAATCATTCATGAACTATGAGAACTCAAAACAAGAAATACTTGAATTAAAAAGTGAACATAAGTTTCAAACAAAAAACCTCACAAAGTTACAATTAAAGTATTGAATCCCCTTGAATTAGAAAGATTGCGCTCAGCCACATATGGTTTTTGCTCTAATAAAAAAAATAAAAGAAAGACTAAGAATTGCAAAAAAAGGTAAGAATCGAGAACCTTTTTCTATTGTGAGAAATGTTCCCTTTATAGGATTTTCTAATCTAATTCTAATCTAACTCTAACCTATAAAGATGCCTATTTAAAAAATTTTAAATTCAAACTCCTACATGATAGGGATAAGAAGAAGTTTCCTAGTTAAACTCTAACTCTTTAAGTGATCAACCTTATCCACTACATCAATCTCTTCATTTTATCCAAAATTTGTGATTATCATCAATAGAGTCCAAGTCAGTGCAATCTCCATTTTTCATCTCCTAAAACAAAACAATCATTAATTTTGATATTTAGCACCAAAATAAATCTAAAATAAAGGAGATAATATCAAATAATATAGCAAGATAAGATCTTATCACATTATATACAAAATAAAACTATAACACTTATAAACAAAATCTTAGAATTTGTTAATAAATTTTATAATCAAATAAATATCCCTACAAAGTTTAAACTTTATAATGAAATTTCACCCAAACCTTGATAGGTTATGCAAATCTTTACATAATAATTTAAGGAAACAACCCACGCCCTAGACTAAATAATATACTAATATAACTAAACAAATAAGGTCCCAGATCAAGACACTTCCATTTTTACTTTAGTTAACCCTATTGTATATAAAATTGCAGAAACTAATGCCTCATATAAGGGGTATGAAGGAATGTTAGAATAACTTGTTGATAATAAATAATAGGTAGTACAATTTACTTCCAAACATTGGAATTCCACTTGAGACAATTATTGTACTATTAATAAATGGATTGTTTCTTTTGTATTATATATTAAACCAAGATAGGTTCCAATCAATATTTTAATGATAACAAAACATAAATCCAATTAATGAGTTTGTTATCTTGATGAGAAGCTTTATAAGAACAAGTTAAAAGCATGCATAACTCAAGAAGATACTTTAAAAAGTTGATAAAAGAAGAGATGAAGTTTGCAACTTACAAAGTGAAGATCAAGTTATGAACCAAAGAAGAATAAGGCATATCAAGGTCTTTTATATTTTATACTATCATTTTAAATCTCATTTTGTTAGTTTAGTAATCTTAAAGGCTCACTATGTTTAAATATTTCATATTACTTTATTGCATGAGTCTTTTCATTCATCAAGAGTTGTTAAAGTTTTTGTTTTTAAAAGAAAAGTCTATTGATCTTTCAAACACTCTTTAAGAAAGGAAGTATTTAAATCATAATTGCATTAAATAAATTAAATTTGAGGATTTGGATATGTTAAAATCATGTTTTTGGGTGATTGATCGACCTACATATAAGAATGGCAAAGTTTGCTCAACCCTTCCTGACCTAGCTCGGGTTTGGGCTGAGGCTTGGACTTTTTCTTGTTTAAAAATTTTAGGTTTTAGGTAGCCCGAGGCCAAGCTTGAAAATTCTAAAAAATGATATCATATTTAATTTTTAAAATTTATAAGTATATTTAATTGTTTTTTACCTAGGCCGATTAGGCTTAGGCCTCTTAAGCCTGATTAAGCTTAGGCTCCAATCAGGAGCTTTGAGCCTAGACTCAACCATAAAATATTGGTCTTAGCCTGGCCTAGCTATTACCATCCTTACCTATATATTTCAGCGGTGGACTAATATAGGTTAAAATTATTAAATTTGATACACTGAGAATTTGTAGTAACATTGGTTAATGTATTAGTAACCAATACACCATATTGGTTAACTAATATGCCCTAGTAGTCAATCAATGTCTCAACAGTTCATAAATATGTGCTGTTAATGCACAATGCTCTGTAACTAGTCGTTATAACAACTAGTTCTTGGCTCCAACAACTAGTAAGAGTCTTGAAACCCTATAAATACATATTTTCTCATTAGCTTTAGCATCAAGAAGCATTTGAGTGTCTTTTACACACATTTCTAAGTGTTTTTCAATCATCTAAGCATTCATTGTCTCATTTTGAGTGAGAGAGCCTTTTTATTATTATCAAAGTGATAAAGTGAGCCATTTTCAACTGCAAGCTTACATCGAGGTTCTTCTTTATTGTATTTAAGAGTGCTTTAAGTGACATTGAGGTTCTTCTTTAGAAAAGGATTTCTCTTTTCTAAATAAAGATTTTGCAAAGGCTATGCTTTTCTTTTAAAGAAGAATTATAGTGAAAATCTAAGAAGAGCCTTTGGAGTCGATGCAAGAAAGGATTTTTTACCAAACAACTATAATTGGTTTATAGCTTTCTTCCCTCACTCTTTTACTTTGTTACTTAAGAGAATAATTAAAATCCATTATCTTACTTAATAATTTCTTCATTTATAATTTATGATAATCATTATATTAAATTGGTAACTTTTATTAAAAAATTATAAAAAACCTAATTGACTTTGCTTTTGGATGCCATTAGGGACTAATAAGTGGTAGAAAAATGAGTATATAAGGCTAACATTTCACACAAAATCCTAAAGTAAAGATTATGATGACATTTTTAAAATCATCTTCAACATCTTTTAACCAAGAGTAGTAGAACCCCTTTTTTTGTGGATGAAAATGACTATCTCTATTGAAAAATAAGGTTGATTTTTTTCTTGATGGTTAAAATGTTAAATTGTGGGAAATTGTCTCAAGTGGTCCACTCATTCCTACTAAAATTATAGTTGACAGAAAATTTTCAAAGCTAAAAAAGGAATGGGATCTTCAAAACAAGAGATTAATTTCCTTGAATAGTAAAGCCATTCACAATTTATTTTATGGATTAGGAAGAAACAAATTCAATAGAGTTTATATGTGTAAAATGAATAAAAAAATTTGGCATATTTTAAAAGTTACACGTGAGGGAAAAAATTAAGTAAAATAAGTTTGGCATATTATCACACTAATACGAATTGTTTAAATGAAGAATCGAGTGAAGAGAAAGAGAGTTGATATTAAAAACAAAATCTACTCATTTTATGCTTAAAACCCGCAAGTGTACGGGTCGTGACTTGTAGCTTAAAAGTAGATATCAATCCCACAGGGATTGATGCCCAGATACCACTTCTAAGAAACGAAATTGTTTTAACGAAGATAATTTAGAAAATAAAAATAAAATTAAAATATTAATAACCAACAATGAACAATATCATAAAAGCAGAAAAGTCAGAATTCAAGAATCTAAAGACTAGAGAATATTTTCTCCCTATTGTGTCTCTCTCCTATTTTATTAATTGAATTATGTCTCACCCAAGATTTCTGAATGTATTAATCACCCTCTCTCAAGGTGTAATTAATTTTCCGTAATCAAATTTAATGGGATCAATTGAATGATCTCTCAACCTATCCAATCGCTCTACTAATTACACTAGGTATTACGTTATCCTATAGGTGATCAATTAACCTTGCCAAGATCTCTCTTCTAACTAGTCAATTAACTTGATGATTGTAAGTCTATAGGTCGCCAACTCTTGTTGTACAATCCTACATATATTTATCTTACTTACTCTCTTGATTTATTGCAAGATAGAAATAAAATAAAAAATCATCAAAGACACTTTCATTCATTCAATAAAATAAGAGTTTAACACAATAGTTTAAAAGCAATCCCTAAAACTAAATCAGCTTGACATGGTCTCCTCAACATCATCAACATTCAAATAAACCATTTACAAAGAATAGAAGTGATCAAAGTGACATGAAATTGAGTAAAAAGACTCCTTCTCTTTTTTGTCAAAATCTGGAATTCTTAATGTTAATGAATTATTTTCCCCAATCTTGATGATAATCTTTGACTTCGATCCTTCCTCAAGACTCTAAACATGTGTTCTTCACTCAAGAAAAGCCTTTTCCATAGAGGGTTGTCGTCCTTTCTAACCTTGGAGGCTTAATTATCCTTTTATAGTCCAAAAACCAAAGTTTAATGAAGCCCCGCATAAGGTCTCAGATTATAATTCCCACGATCATAGGAATTTGCAGCAGAAAGACTGCTATTCTCTTCTCCTCTTTGATCTCTAGCTCAATCTCCAAGTTGCTCCATCTTCATTCCTACATAAAAATAGTCAATTCTTACCTTAGATTATCACCAAACATAAAAGAAAAAGAAAGGAAATCAAACTAAATAAAATCATGCAAAATGAGTCCTAAACTACAACAATAATCAATAATTATAAAAGAAAGACATGCCAATTATCTAGAAAAACATAGACTAATGCACACCCATCAACATCCCCACACTTTACTCTTTGCTTGTTTTCAAGAAAAACAAATACAACCGATTAATTATATCACTTCATCTTCATAAAAATCAAAGCATACAATCCCACAAATTTCAACCAACTCAAATATCAAGCTAATACACATATCATAATTACTTTTTCATTAGTGTACATAAGCAAACTCAACAATTAGCACTATCACTCAAAGATAAGTATAGATGCAAGAATGAATCTTCCTCACGGTTTTCACTCATTTCCCTTAAATGTTTAATGGTTAGTGTTTCGCTCACACTTCTTATAGGAAACTATGCTGCTATAGGCTTGCTAATACACTAATTCTCCTCTATATTGATTGCATGCATAAGTATATCAAAAGGACTTGTTTAGGGTTGTAATGTGGTAAGGGATAAGGTGGGTAAAAAAGGGAAAAAGGTTAAACACAATCATTTGTAAAGCAAAAAGCAGATCAAACAGGATAATAAAACATAACTCCAAGATATAGAAATATAATTAATATTCTGCACTTATTGATGCTACTCACTTGTTTTTCCTTTTTCTTTTCCTTTCCTTTTCTTTTTTTCCCTTTTTTCATTTTTCTTTCTTTTTCTTCATACATGGAAGAACTATGAACAAAAAAGTAGTTATGTACACTGTACTCCATAGGCAAAAAATACTCAACTTATCTCAATAAAAATTTTCACACGATTCTAACTAATGTATTACTTAATACTTTACTCAGCTTGTGAAAGGGTAGGTTGATGTGGTTTAAGGTTTGAAAAATCTTGGGTGTTTTCAAGAAACAACAGGGTAAGTCTTAATGGGGATAGCAAGGATAATCAAAGGTGGATCATTTAAGCTAAGAGTTAACACAAACAAAGGCCTTAATCATCTCTATTAAGCATGCATCTTGTAGACTCAAACTGATTCAAAGCAAGTTTTGAAAGTAATTACCTAAGGAATTATCACTCAACAAAGAAATGAGGTGACTATAGATGAAGTCATATGGCTCAATCCTTGCTTTGGCTTAAATGAAAACTCATTATGCATCTCTACATTACCTCATTGCTCAAATGTCAATTTATGAATAAGCATATTTAACTAACAACTTTTCATCACTCTATGTGGTTCACTTTCTACTCAAGTAGCCTATTCCAAGTTTAAGCATACATTCAATCTAATTCCAACTAACATGATAGAATTTCATGGCAATATTCGTCAGAATGATTTAAATACGATTCCATCGTGTGGTATTGTAACCAAAATTTCCAAATTAATGTTATAAAATATAGCCAAAGCAGAAGCAATACGAGCCATCCCAAAGCAATAACTCTTCTTGTTCAAAACACTCACTATAGATCTAAAAATTCTATAAGGTGTATTGATTTTTATTTTCCAATCCATGCACTATAAAAAGAAAAGTTCTTTGACTGAGCATTTGTTGCTTTCAATTTTGTTAAACACAGTCAAACACATAAACTTGTGCATAAATGCTCAAAACTGCAGATTAAAGAATTTGATGCATTGCTCAAGTCAAAATATTTTTCATCAGCTAAAGTTTTCCGATAAGAATCGATATCAAAATCAGTGTGACCATATAAAATTTTTGTATTTGAAAAATTGAAACTCTCACTCATGACAGGATAATCAAGTTTAAAAACATCTAATTTTAGGTTATACTAGACTGAAGTGAAAAACTCTAGAGTTATAGTAGCATAAATATGTACATCACACCGAACAAACCTATTCTAACCTATGTTTGCAGCTAGTTGCTTAATTGTTCTCCTCACTCCTATGTTTTCTAACACTTCAAAATCAAAATATTAAGGAGTGACTATTGCTCTAGCTCTAAGGTCTTGGAAATGTGTGCTTTCTTCCTTTGAGGAAATTAGGAATAGAGCCCAATAAATTGCTGCTAAATCGGACTTACCTTCACTAAAAACTTAACGGGAGAGTTCGTCAACCGGTTTCCCAGCCATCATCTTCCTTGGTGGTGCCATTGTAAGAAGAAAATCTACAAAAATGAGAGAAAGAGGGTGAAATTGGTATTTTAGAGAGATAGAGCAAAATCTTACCTAAATCCTTATGTTTTGGAATGATTAATGTATGAAAAACATGAAGGAATGTAAGATTAATGAAAAGAGATGTAGAAAATACCAAGAATCTAGAGGAAAAATGAAGAGTTTTAGAGAGTGGGAGGAGAATTTCATGGGTTAAAGAGAGAAGGATTAAAAATTTGAAGAGTGGATGAAAGAAGAAAATGGGAGGGAAGTTTAAATTTCCCTCCTAGATGGAATTCCCACAATTCCCACGATCGTGGGTTATTTCTCTAGAAACTTTCTGGAGAGGGGTTTTCTCTCCAGAAACTTAATGGAGAGGTTTCCTAAGATCGTGGGAATCACTTCAACCACTTCTAAACCTTCTTCCAACCTTACATGTATTCTCTATGATCCCAAAACCTACAAACATAGGAATTGGGGATTCTTCCACTTCTAAACCTTCTTCCAACCTTACATGTATTCTCTATGATCCCAAAACCTACAAACACATCAAAATAATATCATCAATAAGAAATTTGAAAAGAAAAAAATTTGAAATTCAAACAACAAACAAATTAATATCAATCAAACTCAATTTAAACATAATCATAATTGAAGAATTCAAATAAACAAACAAGTAAACAAAAAGAATCAAAGGATAGTTAAATCCTATGGGTTGCCTCCCATGTAACGCTTATGTTAACCTTGGTAGGTCGACTTTCCTTTTTACTCATGGTTGCTCAAATGACCAACACAATAGTAGTGCATAAATTGATCTCAGAGTTAGGTGCTCCTTTCTGATCCTCAATGTTAGTTCTCCCCATCGACATCAATAATCGAACGAGAAGTAGCCAATGGTTGACCAAGAACCATTAGAGTTTCTGCGTCTTCTCCAATATCCAATATGTAAAAGTCTGTGGGGAAGATAAATTTATCAATTTATATCTACACATTCTTAATGATCCCCTTCAGCAAATGCACCATTCTGTCAACTGTTTTCACTAATGTCTTAGTAGGTTTTGGCTTTTCTAGACCCAACTTGTAACTGAATGAGTAAGGCATCATATTGATACCAGCTCCCAAATCTGCAAATGCTCAATCTATTATAACTCCATTTTATACTGCATGAAATGAAGACGTCCCTTGGGTCTTCTTTCTTTTGTGCTACGTGTGGACTTCCTTAAGATATGTGCTTTTTAACCTCTTCCTTCACTGGTTCTTCTAGTGTGAGCTTTGTTTGGAGTTGATTTGTTATGTTCGTCATCTTGTTTAACTCCTCTTCTTTAGAATTCCTCGCTGCTCCATTTGAAGATGAGAGCAAAAATTTGGTGTGGGAGTCCACAGTGAGGTTTCCTTATCAGCTCGCTTATTGGCTCCATCGAAAAGACTTCTAGAACTAGTTGTTCCTTTCTCTTGTCTCCATATTTCTCCTCATGTCCACTTTCCTTTTTCTCTATCTGAGTGATGGTCATGATTTTTTCCTTTGGGTTAACCTCAGTGTTTCTCGGTAGGCTACTTGCATTTTGAGAAGAGAAAGCGTTAGCTAGTTGACCTACCTGAACCTTTAGAATATGGATGGATGATGCATGATTCTTCAAAATCTGATCGAATTTTGCTTTCATTCTCTTCTAATTTTCCTCCTGGCTTGCATGCATCCTTTTCTTATTCTCCTTTTGAGCTACCAATTTAGACCCCAAAACCTCTATATCTTATCCATTTTGCTTTCCAATGCTCCAATTTGATCTTGTTGAAAGCTTAGTGGTCATTGTGATCTTTGTTGGCCACCTACATTGTTATTACTCTAATCAAAGTTTGGGTGGTTTTTCCACCTGTGATTTTATGTGCTAGAATAAGGATTATTACCTCACCATGGCTGGTCCAGGTAACTTACCTATTCGATACCACCAGCTCCCAATAGAAAACACTCCACTGAGTTATGGTTGTTCTCCTCACATAGCTCACATTGTGCTTGCATCGCCTTAACTGCTGAGGTAGATGCTCCTTGCATGTTGTTTAGCTACTTTGTAAGAGTCGTGATTTGAGCCTGCAATATAGTAACCGAGTCAATAGATATTGTTAGATCCCTTTTTTTAGGATTTTATATTTATTTATTTTATATTTATATTTATATTTATTTTATTAAATTATCTAGCATGAAAATAAATTAGAAATTATGAATTAGGAATTTTTGGAGTCTAATAAGGTATATTTTGAATTTTATATGGTGGTATGGATTAAAAGAAGTAATTAAAATTAAGTGAAGGAGTTAATAGGAATTTCCTAATAAAGAAAGGGTAAATTGGTAAAAACAAGAGGGTTGTCTTAAATGAATAAGACAAAATAGAGAAGGAGTCGTGTATGTTTGTGTGTGTGAATAAAAAGAAGATGAAGAGAATAAAGAGAAGGATAATTATGGAAATTCTTGGATAAGGAAGGGCAAAATTGTAAAAACATAAAATATTGCATTAAATTGAATAAGACAAAGAAAGGAAGAGTCGTGGGATATAAGAAAAGAAGAGAAGAAGAGAAGAATCGTGATTAACCTAGAGGAAGAGAAGAAGAAAACAAAGCAAGGAGAAAGAAGAAGAAGAAAGCAAGGAAAAAGGAAAAAGGAAGAAGGAAGAGTTTCAACTCAATTTTTCTAGTGAGGTAAACCCTCTTATTCTTGAGTTTTGATAGAAGAAAAAAGAAGAAAGAAGTAGTTTTTATGTGAAGAAGATGTTGAAAGAAGTGGAGAAAAACTAGGTTTTGTTATATGATAAAGATGAGGAAAGAAAGAAGAAGAATAAGTGGTTTATGTTAGAACTTAGTTTTCTAGCTAGATAAAAATCAAGAAGAGAATAAGTGTGAGTTTATTCATGGATAGCTAAGTTTAAGGAAAGCTTTATGTGTGTGTGATTAAATGAAATATGTTTGTTCTTAGGGAATCGGGAATATAGACGTCAAGAGCGAGAAGAAGAACAAGCTTGACTCTTGAAAATTTCAAGCTAAATAGGTAGGTAATAAATTTATAGTTTGTGATGATGAACTACATTGATTATGTGCATGTATGATATGTATGTTGTTTTATTCATTGTGAATGTGGGTAATATGTTATGGTTTAGTGAGGTTGAGTTGAAATAATTGAGTGTACGTATGTTAAATATGTTTGATTTGAATCATTGTGAATGTGGGAAAGATATTTCGTGAATGTTTATCGTGTTGCATTGTGAAAAATTTATGAGTTTGTGTGAATGAAAAAGAAAAGATTTATGAAACATGAAAGCATGAACACAATGTGGAATGTATGATCATAGAAAAA
>JAOSBO010203690.1:0-17573 GCA_027563915.1 Erythroxylum rotundifolium | reverse complement strand
ATTGTTGTAACTAAAGTTCCAAAACAACTTCTTTGGGAAGCAGGACACAATGGAAGAGTTGATCATTTTCAAACTTACTAAACATCTCAATTTTCTGAGGATTGAAACTGATCAGCAACCTTCCATTTATGTGATAGTTATGATTAGTGACTACCTTCTAGTCCTTATCTAGGAACCATATGTTTCTCTCTGGGTTATCCCCACGCTTTATTTTGGTTTCTAAGAAACCAACAAAATCTAGTTTATTGTTCTTGACAAATTCCTTGGTGGCAAGCTGTTTATTGAGGCTATTAAGCCCTCTCATATTCCATATTGCTAACTTCATCCTTTATTCTTTTTCATAGAACTCTTCCTTCTTATTCTTCAACTCATTCTAGTAGAAGCAATTTCGGTATCTTTTTTAGAGCTAAATGCTTCACCCTTTTCCCTCACTATAGTGTTTTCCATTTCTGTTTTTGCTTCCTATTCCAACCCCTCAGTCTTGTGCTTCCCTTTAGCTAACAGGCTAGTAACCCCCTCAAGCTTGTCCTGTTCCTTCCGGTCTATGAGACATTAGTCTTTCTCTATCTGAGTTTCCTTTAAGGACTTATTTAGTTCCTATTGTTCATTGTTTAACCTAGTATGTTCAGCTTGAGTTCCCACTCGTTCATTGTTAGTACCAGACTGTGCACCTAGTTACCCTACATGACTTCTGGTGTTTCCTTCGTAATCAAATTCCCTACAATCACTTCTTTTTTCCTTCAAATTTGCTTTTCTTCTTTGGATTTAGGTCTTCACATGTATGTGATCTCTATTGTGTCTTCCTCTAATTCTCTATTCTCCATAAGTTTCAGGATTTTAATTTTACTTGGAAGTTTTTTTTGTAATATCTATATCTACAAAAGCCCTTGCAATGCCTATCCTTTTCATTAAAGCTGTATTTTCATTGAGTTCCAGTAGTTTTCCAAATTGCTAGCAATATAACTTAATCCTTTGGTTGGCCAATATTCCAGAGGCATCCTATGTATATTAATCTAAAAAGGGATAGATTTCAACTTATTTCTATCCAAGGAGACTTTTAACTACCATTTTTGGATGAGGATTGGGTTACCTATCACATGCCAGGGCTTAGTATCGAGCATCTTTTGGGCATTCTCCTCAGTGTTAAACTTGAAGATGAAAAACTCATCTTTGTTCACCATTATGCTCTATAAAGTTTTCCAAGTTGCGTTAACCTATCTCTGGATTAATGGAAATGCTAGCCTTTTTTCCAGTAAGGAAATCCGTAAGCTTTAGAGCTCCATTTTGTGGCACCTTGTTGTAAAACATCCAATGGCACCTGGATTGGCTTTGCCTCTTCAGGATTCCGTATACCTAAGCTTACCTAGCTTCCTTGAGTCTCTTACCAATAGGCTCTATGTAGTTCTCTCCATTGCTTTTATGGGTTGTTGTTTTTCCGAGTTTAATTTGGGGTTTAAAGTAGGGAAGTCAAAGTTGTTAAGAAGGAAAGAAGATGTGGTTGTCAGGTATTGGGATATGGGGAACTTGATTGTCTATTCAAAAAACGAGGGAGGGAGAAGCTTGGAAAGTCATGGAAAAAGGTTATGGAGAGAAAAAGGAGCATTCTAGTAGTAATTGTCTCCAAAAAATGAGTTCCTTTTAAGTTATATAAGAATGATCATTTTAACCAAATCGGAGTTTGGAATTATTCCCTTTTGACGATCAACATATGGATTGCAAAACCAAACATAGATTGGTATCTTAGAGTGATTATTTAGTTGTTTATTTTCGCATAGGCTTCCTTTAGTTTTTTACAATCTACTATTAGCTTTAATGGTTCTCTATTACATATTTAGAGTTTTATCTGACTATGAAACACGTTTGTGAAAACACAACCTTTTTAAATGTAAAAAATGGACTAAATTATATAGTAATTATTTTAGTGACTTTCATTGTTATCATAATTTATATTAAATAAATTACCTTTAAATATTAGAAATTATTTATTAGTATATATAAATAATTTATTATGTATAAATTATATGACCACTGAATAATAGTCCTCAATCTTTTTTTTTCTTAAAAAACATATATAGATACTCAATAGTTTACGAATCAAAAACCTGTGTTCATATAGAGGAGTATAATAATACTAGGAAAGGTTAAATATGTTAGATGCCTCAGGGACTTAAAAGATTCTTTAAGTTGGTCCTTCAAGTTTAAAATATTATAATATATTATTAATTATATAGGAATCTTGTATAGTTTAATTATTTTTATTTTTATATTTTAAAAACTTCCAAATATATCAAATATTTATTTAGTTATATATCTCCTTCCATTGTTTTTTAACTTTTATCTATTATTTTACCCAAAATGACATAGTATTGAAATTTTAGTTTTAATATGATAATGTTTTAAAGATACGTATAAGATAAGTAATCAGTTCAAAAGATGACAACTGAAAAAAAGTTTAACCATAAAATTTTGTAATATATTTAACTCATATAATATTTTTACTTTGCATTTGAGACATAGATTAAATCTGCCTTTTGTGAGCAAGACATCTCTCTAATGAAATTAAGCATAACCTATATGTGTTCTAAGTTGTTGAGTTATAATTAATTCATGGTTTACCATGAAAAAGCTCATTTGTCAAAGAAATAATATCCTATAACAACCCTTTTAATGATCAACATTTGGAGCATAAACAATCTTATATTTTCTTACACACACTTGGAAATTCAAAAGATTACAAAAATATAAGAGAAATAATTACATTTTTGAACAAACACCGAAATCTGTAATTAATCCAAATAGAAGAATTTAATGGAATAAACATGTCACTTTAGTTTAGTGTCACAATTAATTACTGTTTGATAATTATATTCATAACTTTTGATAAGAATATCAAATCTAGTTGAATCAAAAGGTTATGAAAATTAACAAATTTATTTATAATTAATGAGAATATAATAATTGATATCAGTAAAAAGCTCTTATATTTGATAAAACTTAATACCGGATTAGATAACCGAGTTCCTTACCAAACTATGATGTTGTTTCTTAAAATGAAAACATCGATTAATAAAATGAACTTATCCATTAATCAAACCACTATTTTAATTAGAAACATATTTCTAATTATTATAGGAACATAGCAAATTGAAAATTTAAATTAAGAAACTTATCTAATTTCTCATTACATCAATATTGTCAGTTTAATTAGAACTTATTTCTAATCTCGTACATTGTCTTATTAGATTAATTTATTTCAATTAGAAACTTATTTCTAATTTGTTATTTTTAAACTTATAAACTTAATAATTTAAGTTTAAGTAGAAACTCAATTCTAATTAAGATTAAGACAATCAATTTTAAATTTTATAATTTACTTGGAAACTTATTGCTAATTATCGTTAAATTTATAAGCACAAAATATATGAATTTAGAAGTTTGTTTATGAATTTAATTAACATAAAAGCCCAAAGTGATCAATATCCTATTTTATTTTACAACCCAAGACATTACAAGACTTCTCCATATATACTATCCTAGAATCCAAAACATAAGTGGCTTATATGTTTTCTGTAGTTTATATCAAAATTGGACCATTTTATTTTTTTCTTGGCCATAGGTATATGTGGGAGCTTATTTATGTTAGATTAATGATTGGCCTATTTGGTCCAAAGTTTAAATGTGTAAACATAAACATATTTTTTCAGGTGTCTCTTATAAATGAAATTGACAAAAGCACCATCGATGATAAGAGAGGCATCCAAAGGTGGTGATCCAGCTCATGTTCCCAGATGATGGCTACGGTGTTGTCTTAGAGACACTATGGTGGCAAAGGTTTGATGGCAGTGGCACTCCTTGTTGAGCAAGTCTTTTATCTAACAAATCATCAATACACCACAAGTATACGAATCGTATCTCATAGCACATAAGGTTATCATTCCTATGGGGAATAAGATAAAATAATTTGAACCTCACTTTTTCTAATGTATTCAGGATGTGATTTGAATGAAAATAATATCATAAATTAAAACAATTAATAAAACAAAGTGATTGAGTGTAATTTGCACAACAATCTACTCATTTTATGCTAAAAAACTGCAAGTGTACGAATCGTGACTTGTATTTAAAAAACGGATATTAATCCTACAGGGATTGATGCCCAGACACTACCTAATTTAGATCAAACAGTGTTTAAGAAAGAAAATTGTTTAATGGAACTAATATGGAAAATTAGATTAAAATTAAAAGACTAATAATAAACAATAGATAAAACCAAGATGCAGAAAATTGGAATCAAGAATTTAAAGACTATAACCTATTTTCTCTCTTTTTTGTCTCCCTCCTATTTTGTTAATTGAATTATGTCTCACCCAAGATTTCTGAATGCATTAATTACCCTCTCTCAAGGTATAATCAATTTTCCCTAATCAAATTAAATGAAATCAATTGGACGATCTCTCAACCTACCTAATCACTCCACCAATTTAATTAATTATTAAACTATCCTATAAGTGATTAGTAGACCTAGTCGAGATCTCTCTTTTGATGAATCAATTAACATGATGATTGTACATCTATAGGTTGCCAACTCTTGTTGTACAATCCTACATAAATAATCTTACTCACTCTCTCGATTTATTGCAAGATACAAAAATAATCAACAATCATCAAAGAAAACTTCATTCAATTCAATAAAATAGCAGTTTTAACAAAATATGACGAAAGCAATCCTCCATAACATCATTGACATTCAAATAATCCATTTTACAAAGAATAGAAGAAGTAAAATTGACAAAAAATTAAATAAAGAAACTCTTTCTTTTCTTTGCCAAAATTTGGAAATTATGATAATCTTTTACTTTAATCCTTCGTTAAGACTCAAAACTTGTATTCTTCACTCAAAGAGGCTCTTTTCTATAGATGATTTTTTTCCTCCCCATTACGGAGGCTTAATTCTCTATATTATAGTCCAGAAACTTCAAGATTAAGTGAGTCTCATATAATCTCTCATATTATATTTCCTGCAATCATGGGAACTGGTATGATTCCCACGATCGTGGGAATTTGCAATAGAATGTCTCCTCTTCTCTTCTCCTCTTTGATCTCTACCTCAATCTCCAAGTTGCTTCATCTTCAGTCCTACGTAGAAATAATCAATTCTTACCCGAAATTAATGTCAAACATAAAAGAACAACAATGAATGTTCAAACTAAATGAAAACATACAGAATGAATCCTAAAATGTAACAATCATAAACTATTATGCAAGAAACACATGTCAATTACTATAAAAAACACATACTAATTCACAAATATCAACATCCCCATACTTAAATTTTTGCTTGTCCTCAAGTAAAATAAATACAACTAATCAATTATATCACTTTATCTTCACAAAAATCAAAGCATACAATCCCTCAAATTTTAGCTAACTCAAAGATCAAGTTAATACACATATTATGATTACTTTTTCATTAGTATACATAAGCAAAATCAATAATTTGCACCATCACTCAAAGATAAGTATAGATGCAAAATGAATCTTCCCCTCGATTTTCACTCATTTCTCTCAAGTATTTAAGGGTTAGTGTTTTGCTCAAACTTCCTATAAGAAACTACACTACCATAGGCTTGCTAATACACCAATTCTCCTCTACAATGATTGCATGCATAAATAGATGAAAAGGACTTGTTTAGGGTCGTAATGTGGTAATGGTTAAGGTGGGTAAAGAGGAAAAAATGGTTAAGCACAAGCATTTGTAACATAGAAAGTGAATGAAAAAGGATAACAAATATACTCTGAGATGCACAAATGTAACTAATACTCTGCTCTCATTGATGCTACTCAATTGTTCTTCCTTTTTCTTTTCCTTTCTTTTTATTTGCAACAAATTTTCTCTTTTTTATTTTTTATTTTATTTCTTTTTCTTCATATATGGAAGACTTATGAATCAAAATAACACTATATACAATATAATTCACAAGCAGAAGTATCCTTAAATCATCTTGATAAAATATTTCACAACGATCCCAACTAACTTATTACTTAATACTTTACTAAGCTTGTGAATGGGTAGGTTAATAGGGGTTCCAAGTTGAAATTTTTTTTGGGTATTTTCGAGAAACAAAAAATTAAGACTCAACGGGGGTAGCAAGGGATCAAAAGTGGGTCATTTAAGCCAAGGGTTAACATAAAAAGGGTCTTAATCATCTCTATTAAACATGCATCCAGTAGACTCAAACCAATTCAAAGTAAGTTCTGAAGATAACAACCTAAGAAAGTATCACTCAACAAAGAAATAGAAGGACTATAGATGGAGTCATATGGCTTAATCCTCACATTGGCTCAAATGAAAATTCATTATGTATCTCTTCACTACCTTATTGCTCAAATGCCAATTTGTGAATAAGCTTATGAAACTAACTACTATTTAGCACTCAACATGGTTCACTTTCTACTTAAGTAGAATGATCCAAGTTCAAGCATGCATTCAATCTAATTCCAACTAGCATGATAGAATCTTATGGCAATATGCATCAGAATGATTCAAGTGCAGTTTCATTGCTGACACAAAGCACATGATATGCCTAAACATGCATCTTATTTAACAAAATGCGAACAATGCAATTGAGAAAGTAAATGTCACCTCTCTACACTTATAGGTCACATTATCCTCAATATGATAAGTTATCCATCAAATAAGGGAAAATGACATTAAACCAAACAAAATAAATTGAAACAAACAAATAATATTAAACTAAACAAAAATAACATGACATCAAACCAAACAAAAATAACATGAATGACATCAAAAGAAACAAAAGAAATAAAATTAGACCAAAGACATAAAACCAAAAAAAAGAAACCAAACCAAATAAAAGACATAACACAAACAAAATATATTAAACCAAACAAAAGAAATAACAAAATTGAAAAGTTTAAGGTAAGAAATGGCTTATGGAGATGATGGTGGCGATGGTGTTGACGAAGGAGCTTCAAAATTATTCCTCTAACAAAATTTGAGGAACCTCTTCTACAAGCTGCATTACTCCTTGTGGACTTGCTACATTTGGGTGCTGAGCTCATTGATTTGGGATGTCATTTGCTGCTGATTGGAGGTCATCTGGTCAAGGATTTGTTGAAACCAAGCGACCTTCGTTGGTGCACTTGGTTCCTCCTCTACTACTTCTTCTTCTGACTCTAAGACTACTTGGGATGTGGAGGGATGGGAAGTGGCTATATCTTGGCCCCTCCTGTTCCTCACTTTAGTATACGTTTGAGGATTTCGAAGTTTTATAGATTGGAACTTCAAAATCTTAGAGCGCCTCAAATAAGACATGTCAAACATATCGTGTGGAGTTATCCACACATCTTCCACATTAAAGTTATTAAACAAAGCCAAAGCAATAACAAGATGAGACATCCTAAAACAAGAACTACTTTTATTCACAACACTCAATATTGATCGAAAATTCCTATAAGATGTATTGATTTTAATTTTTCAATCCATGCACCATAGAATGAAAAGTTCTTTAACCGAGCATTTGTTACTTTCAATTTTATTAAACATAGTTAAACATATAAAATTGTACAAAAGTAAATGTTCGGCACTACAGATTAAAGAGTTGGGTGCATTCTTAGAGTCAAAATACTTCTCACCCGTTAGAGTTTTCCAGTAATTATGGACATTAAAGTCATCATAACCATTTATAATTTTAGTGTTTGACAAATCAAAAAGAACACGTATGACGGTATAATCCAATTTATAAACATTTCCGAATAACTTAAACCAAAAAAATCCATTTTAGGGTTATATCAGACAATTGTGAAAAAATCTATGGTCATTATAGGGTAAATAGGTACGTCACACCGAATGAACGTATTCCATCCTATGCTCACAGCTAGTCGCTCAATTTTCTACCTCACTCCTATGCTGTCTAATAATTCAAAATCAAAATACTAAGAAGTGATTATTTCTCTAGTCCTATGGTCTCGGAAATGTGTACCTTTTTCCTCTGAATAAATTGGAAATGGAGCATGATAAGATGCCACTAAATCGAGCTTACCTTCACTGTAGACTTGAAGGCAAAGTTCGTCATTTGGTTTCCGAGCCATTAGCTTCTTTGGTGCCATTTTAGGAAGAAAACCTGCAAAAAATAGAAAAACAGACGTGAGTTCATATTTTAGAGAGAGAAAGAAAAATCTTACCCAAATCCTTGTGTTTTTGAATGATTAATGCATAAAAAGTGTAAAGGATTGTAAAATTAATGGAAAGAAATGAAGAAAATACCAAGAATCTAGAAGAAAATAAAGAGTGGGAAGAGAGTTTTCGTTGGTTAGATAGAGAAGGTGTGAAAATTTTTGAAGAATAAGTAAAAGAGGAAAGGGGAGGGAAACTTAAATTGCCCTCTGGATGGAATTCCCACGATCATGTGATTCTATCCAAAAACTTTTGGAAAGATTTCCCACGATCATGAGATGGGGTGATTCTTCCACTTCTAAATCTTCTTCCAACCTTAGCATGTATATTCCATGATCCCACAACTTACAAACACATCAAAATAATATCATCAACAAGAAAATTGAAAAGAAAACAAGTTGAAATTCAAATAAAATTAAAATAAATATCAATCCAGCTCAATTCAAACATGATCATAACTAAGAAATAAAACAAAAAAATAAATAAAGGCAATCGAAAGGGAATAGAATTTCATGGGTTGCCTCCCATGTACTGCTTCTTTTAACGTCGATAGCTCAAATCTCCTTTTGCTTAAAGTGGTTCAAATGGCTAGTAGGTGACAACGTAGAAGCTAAGCTCAAACTCTGTAAATGAACTACACTGGAATGGACTCCACCTTCCTTGTGGTTTTCCTTCACCTTTTCTTGTATGATTGTTTCTTCCTAAACGCATTCTTAGGGTCCTCAATATCTTCCTATCCTCCTTGGGGTTTAGTTTCATTAATATCTATTAGTGGTAATGGGGAACAATAATCTTTCTTTGATACCTTGAATATTAATTGGTCCTTTCCTACTCTTAGTAGTAATTCACCCCCATCAACATCAACGATCGAACGAGAAGTAGCCAACAATAATCTTTCTTTGATACCTTGAATATTAATTGGTCCTTTCCTACTCTTAGTAGTAATTCACCCCCATCAACATCAATGATCGAACGAGAAGTAGCTAGAAACGATCGCCCAAAAATCGTAGAGGTCTCTACGTCTTCTCTAATATCTAGTAGGTAGAAATCTGTAGGGAAAATGAATCTATCAATCTGCACTTGTACGTTCGTAATGATCCCCTTCAGCTAGTGGACACTTTTATTGGCCGTTTTCACAATATCTTAGTAGTCTTTGGCTCTCCTAAACCCAAGTTCTGACTAAATGTGTAGGACATCATGTTGATACGGACTCCCAAATCCGCAAATGCCCTATCCATCTTGACTCCGTTTATACTTCACGGAATGAAAAAGTCCCCTACATACCTAAGCTTGCCCAGATTCCCTGAGTCTCCTACTACTAAGCTCCATGTAGTTCTCTCTATTGTTCTTTTGGGTTGTTGTTTTTTTGAGTTTATTTTAGGGTTTAAATTAGGGAAGTCATAGTTGTTAAAAAGGAAAGAAGATGTGGTTGTCAGGGATAAGGGGAACTAGATTATCTAGTGGAAAAAGAGGGAGGAAGAAGCTTGAAAAGTCATGGAAAAAGGTTGTAGAGAGAAAGAGGAGCATTCTAGTAATAATTCTCCCCAACAAATGAGTTCCTTTTAAGTTATATAAGAATGATCATTTTAACCAAATCGGAGTTTGGAATTATTCCCTTTTGACGATCAACATATGGATTGCAAAACCAATCATAGATTGGTGCCCTAGAGTAATTAACAAGTCTTATAAGAAGAATTTCTTTAGTTGTTTATTTGCATATATGCTTTTTGACTAACCCTTTAGTTTTTTACAATCTACTGTCAACTTTAATGGTTCTTTATTACATATTAAGAGTTTTATCTGACTATGAAACACGTTTGTGAAAACACATCCTTTTTAAATGTAAAAAAAGGACTAAATTATATAGTAATTATTTTAGTGACTTTCATTGTTATCATAATTTATATTAAATAAATTAACATTAAATGTTAGGAATTTTTTATTAGTATATATAAATAATTTATTATGTATAAATTAGATGACCACTAAAATAATAGTTCTTGATATTTTTTTCTTAAAAACATATATAGATACTCAATAGCTTACGAATCAAAAATTTGTGCTCATATAGAGGAGCACATAATAATACTAGGAAAGGTTAAATATGTTAGATACCTCAGGGACTTAAAGATTTTTTAAGTTAGTCCTTCAAGTTTAAAATATTATAATATAATATTAATTATATTAGACTCTTGTATAGTTTAATTATTTTTATTTTTATATTTTAAAAAATTCCACATATATCAAATATTTATTTAGTTATTATATAACTCCTTCCATTGTTTTTTTAAAAATTTTATCTATTATTTTACCCAAAATGACATAGTATTGAAATTTTAGTTTTAATATGACAGTGTTTTAGAGATGCGTATGAGATAAGTAACCACTTCAAAAGATGAAAATTGAAAAAAAGTTTAACCACAAAAATATCTAATATATTTAATTCGTATAATATTTTTACTTTGTACTTGAGACATAGTTGAAATCCACCTTTTATGAGCAAGATATCTCTCTTATGAAATTAAGTACAATTTATATGTGTGCTAAGTTATTAAGTTATAATTAATTCATGGTTTACATGAAAAAGCTCATTTGTCAAAGAAATAATATCCTATAAAAACCTTTTTAATGATCAACATTTGGAGCATAAACATTCTTATATTTTCTTACACACACTTGGAAATTCAAGAGATTACAAAAATATAAGAGAAATAATTACAGTTTTGAACAAACGCCAATATCTGTAATTGCCAATATCTGTAATTAATCCAAATAGAAGAATTTAGTGGAAGAAACATGTTACTTTAGTTCAGTATCACAATTAAGTACTATTTGATAATTATATTCATAACTTTTGATAAGAATGTCAAATCTAGTTGAATCAAAAGGTCATAAAATTAAGAGATTTATTTATAATTAATGAGAAGATATTAATTGATATCAATAAAAAGCTTTTATATTTGATTAATTGAACCCCCAACTTAATACCTGATTAGATAACTGAGTTCCTTACCAAACTATAATGTTGTTTCTTAAAATAAAAGCATCAATTAATAAAATGAACTTATCCATTAATCAAACCGTTTGATAGAACATTTTAATTATAATTATTGGTAATTTCAATTATTATTTTCATAAAATTGAATGAAAGAAAACAAGAGAATAAAAAAGCAATAATGAAGCCTGAAATAAGGGATTCTAACAAAGGGAAAAGGGGTTTGTGGTAGGTTTTTCTCACAATAGAAGGGATTCAAGTAAAAAGAAAGTACTTTTTTTGGAACAAATAAGGGGTTTAAGGTACATATTGTACGATTACTATGTAATATGCATCAATTATGATCTTTAGGATGTGGGGTTATTAATTTATTTATTATTGATATACAGTATCATTAGTAGTTATTTTCATGCTTCTATTTGTTAAAAAATGGATTAAAGTTGTAAAAAATTCACGTAAGGGTTATAATGGAATTATAATTTCACTAATTTGATAGTTTTGGATTTTTTTTACTGATAGTTTACATGGGGAGGTGTGCATTAAATGATAATTAGTCATAATTTAGATGTTTGCATTTCATTGTGTAGGTGCCATGTGTGTAATTAGAGTATGATTAGAGTGTGATTGCAATTATATATGCATAATAAGATTATAATTGAACCTTAGAGATGTTTTTTTTTAATGTGATGGCTAAAGTGAGACATTTACCATTCCATAATGAGAGATAGTTGAATGAGAGTTATTAATCGAAGTTAGAATGGCTCATATTACACATGGAGCAATAATTGGCTGCCTATTAATTGAGGCTAGAATAGCTTATATACAGTCTATTGTCTGGAATGGATTATTTTGGACTAGATCATTATGAGTAAAACTCTATTGGTTAGGATTAACTAATTATCTTATATCTTTTACCATGTACAAGTTTTTATATAATTACTTAAAACCTTTGATTGCTGCATAAGTGGTGATTATTATTTAGTAATATTATTGATATATGTATATTGTATTATTATCTCCATTATATATTTCTAAAGATTATATAAGTAGTGGTGGTTAACATTAGCAAAATGGCTAAGGCTCAACCTGGTTTAAAATCAAGGGGTAAAGCCCATTCTAATTAGGTTTTAGGCTATACTTAGACTTAGAAAATAAACTTTTAGACTTTAAATCTTAATTTGATTTAAAGCTCGACTTGATTGAACTTGGTTAAAAAATAACATCATTTTGTCAGTCAATGATCAAATTTTTGTAGAAATAAGATCACAATTAAAGTTGGTCAATCTTGAAATCTCTAGCTTAATACAGATCCAAAATTAAATGTATAATATTAGCCATCAAAATTTAATTTACACTTTAAGCTAATTATTACCTTCATTAAATATTATAAAAATGTTGAAATGGTAGCTTGTCAAAATTCCAATATAGTAAGTACAATCTAAGTACCTAATAAATGCATATTTGCTTGATATTTTATAGTTTTGTTGTATATTTGGTACTTAATTCTCTTCAAGTGCATTTGTAGATAATAATTGGCTCCATAAACCTAAAGGCAACGAATTCAGCTAAAATAGTAGTATGGAATGAAGATTTGAAGTAACTAAGGACTTGCACAAACTATGTATAATAACTGTGTAAGTCTCTGTAAATGTGTGAAGATTGAAGAAGTTTGGTTTTTGGTTGTGTGGAGTTACATACTTGTGTATCTTGATATACAAGGCCATGTATATTGCCCGTGCAAGTCTCTTGTGTCTATGTGAAATCATGAATTCAAGTGTTTTTAAAGATACACAATCGCTCACATGCCCATATAAGTTGACCATTTGTACCAAAAGCCTTAATTTAAAAGGACATGAACACAGGTAAATTAAAGAAACAAAATTTTAGGAGTTTTTATGTTATAAGCAACATTAAGAGGCGATGATTTTGATCAAGGGATAAAAAAATACGAAGAATACTTCAAGAGATTTGTTAGATAACAAAATAAAATCTAAACTTGCAAGAAGATTTAATAAAAGAGAAAGGGAGATTTAAATTTATGATTTCTTTGTATTCTATTAGATTTTTTGCATATTTATCTTTGGTTCTGTTTTCTATGGATAGGATCTAAACTTGTTTACTGTCTAGGTATGATGAAATCTAGTTTGCGATAGCAGTATATTTAATCTTTTATTGCAATTATATTGATTGATTTATTGTGATTCAATTATACATTTTGTTTTTGTTATAATATATCTGAAATATTGGTGCATAATTTGATTCCATATGAATGAGTTTGAGAAATCTTATTGTACAAATAGATCTAACATAATTGAAAGGAGTTGCATGTAAACCTAGAGATAGGTTAATATAAATCTTCTAGATTATGATCAAAGATAGGTTAATATAAATCTTCTAGATTATGATCAAACCTAATAGTAGAATTTAAAAATCGATAATACAATCCTAAGGATTTTAACTAGAAAGATTTCTATTAATAAATTGGTGGACTAGTTGTTAATAGTTTTGAGAAAGATAATAACATAAGATAGGAATTTCCATAGTCCAATAATTAATAATATAATGACATGATAAAGGTTTAATATTTAACGATTCTTGGGAGGATTCATCACCTAGACACGATTATTTGATATTGAATTTTCCAAGTATTTTCCCCTATTTTAATTTCAGTATTTTTAATCTTAGTTTATTTGTATAGTTTAATTTTTAATTAAAATAAAAAATCTGATTCATAGGTTAGACAATAAAAAGATTAATTACTAATATTTATAGTCTTCATGGGATCAACCTGTATTTGCCCGTGCTAGCTACAATTATACTGTGCACTTGTGGTAAATTTTAATATTGACACAAAATTAGACAATTAAGTTTTGATACTATTGCTGGCGACTGTGATATTAGGACAACCTAATTTTTATTAATCTAACCATTATTTTTGTATCTATTTTATTTTATTGTATTTTCTTTTTAACTTATTCAATTATTCATCTTGTGAACTTCTTTACTTTAACCTTAAGTTTGTCGATTACTGTTACGTTTTTAGATTCATTAATATAGCACAACCCATAACGGAAGGATAGAGTAGATGATTTGTGCTTGATTATTTATATACAATCCTTAATACTTAGCGATTAATATTATGAAATACTTAAGATACTTATTTTGGTTCACATTTAGTTTTAGGTACAAGTCGGAAGCATAAGAGCTAAAATGAGTTAAAAGCAGATTCCTTAGGCCATCCTCTTGATGTTCAAACCCATTTATCTTTTTGGAACAAGAAGTAGATGGATTAAAGTGAAGATAGGACAAGAAAATGTTAGAAAAAGAAGGATTCAACATAACTTACAAGATGCACAACTGTGTATCCACTTATATGGGCTGTGCATAATTTCGAAAGTAGCATTTTCTAGAGATGCACAATTGGATGCATGGTCGAGCATCAAACTGTGCATCTTCACAAAATTCTAAATTTTCATATAAATAAACATGTAAGCAACACTGAAAGGCATGAATCATTTTTGGAACATGAAAGGTGGAAAAATTCTGACTTCTTTGAGATCTATGAAGGGTTGATCCTTCTTCCTTTTAGTTCATAGGGGAAATCGAAGCCAAATATCACAATTGAGCTTCTGTTCATTGTATATTATTGACTCTCTTTCTTTTTTGAGATTGTTTTTTCCTTGCTTATTAACTTGGGTATTTTTTTAAGAATGATTTGAATGCTTTCATTAGATTGTTGTTATATAAGCCTTTTGCCAGAATCTTTAATACAATACGTAATAATTTTGTTTTCATTTCATTTATGGTAAACTAATGTTATTAAACCATTAAGGATAAAATAACATAAGTTAAATCACCCAAACTCATGTGATTTTTGGCTAGATTAATCTATTTTCCTAGTTCATATTGTGATAGTCTTATTAAATTTAAAGAGCTTACTTTATGTTGTTCAATATTTAGGTTTAGTTAAACAACTTTTTTTATTAAACAAGATGTAAAGGAAAACTAGGGTTAATAGAGCTTATTTTTAACCTATGATAATAGTTTCTAAAAGAAGTGTGGAAACAACAAGACAATGAATATGTTTATTTATGTGTAGACTGAGATTAAATAGAGAAACAAATTCTAGACATATTCATCAATTTTATCAATCTTCAACTATTTGATTTGACTTGTTTTTATTGATTCAATTTTATTTTATTGTCTTAATTGCATCCAACTAAACCCCTTTTATTTCTTAAACATCAATTCCTTTCATTACAAAAACTACACATACATTCCCTATGGATACGATCCCTACTCACCACTACTGTAAATTTGGTTGTGTAGAGTTAGGTTTTATTTTCTAGTGCATTCGAAATGCATCAAGAATTTTGGTATTGTTGTTGAGGATTGTGGTTCTTTAATTTTTGCTTGCTTTTGATTTCAATTAGTGTTTTGTATATTTATTTATTTAAAGTCAAAATTTTTAGTTATTTCTTAATCTTTTCATTTTTGTTAGTGTTGGTGTATGGTAGTAACAAGATCTCCTCATAATGAACCTATACAATTTGAATCGAAGATTGGAAAGACATTACGATTGTTAAGAAGGGAAACCAGAACAAATTTAAAAGTATAACAATGGCTTGAATTTCAAGAAAAAAAAAAAGGATGATCTAAGAACACTAAGGGAGTTAGTTGTACTAGACTTAACTTAAAGACCATTATGCACTACTTTTCCAAATTTTGTGAACATGTTACTTTTGAACTTAAGTCTGGATTAATCCATATGTTGCCTAATTTTCATGGACTTGCAGGTAAGGGTGCATATAAGCATCTCAAGGAACTTGATGTGGTATGTTTGAGTATGAAACCTTTAAGTGCTTTCTGACACGACCCGCCTTTTGGACCGTGATAGCACTAGGGGATAGGTAGACTTAATGCCACCAAAACCCCGTAGTAAGCCTAACTTTCCTATACTCTACTAAAATTTTGATATGACCCATTCATTTGTCTGATTAATCACCCATATACCTGCTTAACAGTTTTGAATGAAGTAAGGATCTCAATCTGTAATTCTAACATACATTATCCACTTATAATATGCCAATCTATGATCATTCATAACATCAACTAACATCATTCTCAATAACATAGCATATTTATAAATGTATCATGCACATATGATTATGACAAACCATGGAGTAGCTATAAGCATCTGCAATTAATATCATGTCAAAAAATTACTTGTCTGATTATCCAAGCTAGTCTCAAAAGGCTTGGATTTCTCTCTCGTAGCTTGAAATCAAAATAGTGAGAGGTGAATCTACAACACGACTTAGGGAGTTATAAACATGCTACCATGTTTGTAAGGCTAGGAAATACAAGGCTAGCTTTACTAGGATGGACTGTTACATTCCAAACAACAATACATGGTATCAATAAATAAACAGGTAGGAATCTCAAATGCAGCAATCACATGAATATCAATAATAAGTCTTAATATGGATTGTTCTGTTATAAAAAGAATATGTTTTTTTTCCTTTTCTAAGTTCTGGGTTCTTTTCTGAGTTCTAGGTTCTTTTTCTGAGTTCTGGGTTCTTTCTTTAATAGAGTTCCAAGATTTCTAATTCTTAGTTTTCTCATTTATGAGTTCTGATTTTCTAAATTTCTTAGGAAGAGATAGAGACATGTTAGTATGGCATATCTCCCCTTTTCTGATTCTAGACAAGGTTGGCCTAACCTTGCCCCTGAAGGCTTGCCCTCTCCAGGTAGGATCTAGTTCTGACCCATCACCGACAAGTTACCTATGTGCACATAGTCTAATAATATATCCCATCAGCTAGATATCCTAGGAACTCATCAATCATGGCTTAAAAAAACATGATTCATCAAGGAATTGCAATCAATAGGTTTAACACAACAAGGGAGCCAGAAGATGAAAAGAATATGAATATCATCTAGCCAAACTGGCATAAAACATGCTAGGCTCAATCACTGGGAGTCATATATCAAATAAGTCATATAGATTCGAGAACAATGCAATAAGCCACAAGATAAAAAGGATTACTACATAAGTATAGTGGCATGATTATACTCACCTCGACTATCTTAGGGGTTCTTATCTCTTTTCTAATCTTCTTGAACTTGAGAGTTACTAGGTATGACTTCTAGTTCTATTCCTCGTCTGCTTTCAAAAGCTATTAGGTGGCATGTATAAAAAGTACATATACTCGCATTAGTCATTTTTTTTCATAAATCTCATTTCGTAACAAATAACATTATAAGTTATATTTTCTTCTATAATGGTCAAAATGGTATAACGCCAAATTTTCCTTTGAAATTAGGAGTCTTGGACTTCATTATGTCCAAATTTAGCTCACAATTTCCAATACTTGATTC
>JAOSBO010203560.1:0-17604 GCA_027563915.1 Erythroxylum rotundifolium | reverse complement strand
CCATTTGGTCGATTTCCAGCTAATGTTTCTTCCACAAAAATTTTGATTAAAATTTCAAGAGTTCTATCATTCCACTCTGCTTTAACCTTTTTTTTCAATTTATCCCCACCTTGAATATCTTTACTTGATATTGACATATTCTACGAACAACAAAATCTCCACTGCAAATAACAATGAAATTAACATGTATAAGAAAACGTTAAAGCATAACTAAAATGATATAGAAAAAAACATAATAAGCATTAAAATTATATATCTTTTGTGTACTCAGAACAAACATAACAAACATCTTAAAGATAAAGCATTCCTACAGTGTCATCATGAAAATGTTTGGAATGCATAAACGCATAAACAAAACAACGTATCTGCACGCATAGACGCAGACCACTGCATGCATGGACGCAGACCACGTCTGCGTCTGCATAGGTCTGCGTTCATGGACGCAGACCTGGTCTGCGTTAAACGCAGATCAATCATCTACGTAAATGCAGACGTCATGGTCTGCGTTTTTACGCAGACGATAAACGCAGACGAACGCAAATCGTCTGCGTTTTTAACGCAGACGATCACGTCTGCGCAGACAGGCAGACGACGTCTGCGTTTTTACGCAGACGAACGCAGACAGTCGTGATTGGAGAAAAGACCACAGAAAAATTATTAAGAGATAAAAGCTAACCTTTGATGAATTGATTCGGCGGAAAAGTTTGGAGAAGATGGAAGAAAAGCTACAAGAGTTGTTATGCGGAGAAGATGGAAGAAAAGCTACAAGAGTTGTTATGCGGAAACAGTTCGGAGAAGAAGGAACAAAAAGCAAAGAGACAAAACTCAACAAATAACAAATATGTTATATACGGAAGTGACGTGATTTTAGCTTCCCGAAGAAGCAAAAATTTTGGCTTTTCAAAAAAGCTTCAAATTGAAGCTTTTAAACAAAGATATATTTTGGCTTTTTCAAAAGCTAATTCTATCTTAAAAGTGCTTTTTTATTTGACTCACCAAACACTCTTTTTTTAATTAAAATGGCTTTTGTGGTAGGAAAAAGTGCTTTTTCCTATTCAAAAGCTGAAACAAACAGGCACTTAGTCCATATCGGCCTTATGATGAGGAAGCCCGATATGAAAGTTATATAAATAGGTTAAAGTCTCTTGCAGTTACTCATATCAATCGTAAGCATAAGGAATCTATGACCTGTTAAGAGAGCTTACGTATTGAGAAAATTGTAGAAAGACTCAGCTCGCGTCCCGTGATGAATTCCCATAAAGACGGCAGTAGATTCGGGCTTGTTTCGACTTCAGAAAGCTCGTTTGAAACTTTGAGGAACCTAAATCAAACACATTCCACATTTCTCCATTCTTTTGCTCTTTCATGTTTGATATGAGATATATAACTAAGATAACGATTCGTATTACGTTGAAATCACATCGACTAAGCAAATTAAATATAATGGAATATATTATTCTCAAAATCCATATTAAAGAAACTGATACACAGCACCAAGTTCATCACTCCCCGTCTCTTCACTTCCTTAATCACTATAATCATGTTTCTTACATTTCTTGTCATGTTGTTAACGACTATCGGAGTTGTGTCTACGATAAACTTTGTGTACCATGTCTTATGGCTTCCTTACAAAATCCAATCTCAGTTTCTTAAACAAGGCGTTCGCGGACCTGGTTACCACCCCTTGTTCGACAACACGGCGGAGATCTGTCATTTGGCAACAGAGGCCGTGTCTAAACCGATGACCCCAGATCACAAAATCGTTCCCCATACATTTGCTAGGTATCACGTATGGTCTGCTCTGCATGGTACAACTTTCTTGTACTGGTTAGGAACCAAGCCCGTATTGGTTATAGCCGACCCGACCATGATCAAGGAGGTTCTTATGAATACGGGTGGGTCACTTGGAAAGGGGCGCTCCGATCCATTGGTGAGGCAACTCCTTGGAAAGAAAGGACTCATTGAACTGACCGGTGAGGAATGGGGTCTTCGTTGAAGGATGTTGGAATTGAAGAGCACACTTATAAACGAGAGATTTTCAATACGGACCTAACGAGAGAATATATTTATGAGATTTGATACTACACTTCAACTTAAAATCTTAAGACATTAGGCTTAAGATTTATAGGTCTTTTCTACTTATATATCCTTCATTAGCTTCATCTCTTTCCAATATAGGATTCTACTCAATCTTGACATCCCAACAGTCTTCCCCCTCAAGTGTAAATTTTCATATTGGACTAGGGCTCATCTTTGAGCGAAAGTCTTTTTGCTTAACAGTTCGAGTATATAATGTCAGCAAAATCCTTTCTACTCTACTGGTTTGGTCCCACTAGGAGTCTCTTTGCTCTTTTTTGTAGGGAAGCAACTACGGGATTCGACTACAATCTCCATACTCGTCCCTTGCCGAACCTGTCTCTGATACCACTTGTTAGATTTAAGGAGTCCACTTATATTGGAGATCTTCAATATAGACCTAGCGAGGGAACATATTCATAGGTTTTGACACCATACCTTAACTTAAAACTTTAAGGCATTAAGTTTATGGTTCCTTTCTACTTATATGTCTTTCATTAGCTCCATCTCTTTCTAATGTGAAATTTTTATTCACACTTGACATCCAACAAATTTGTAGTCTAACCTTGAACATGGACCACGTTAAGGTTTGTGTAACTTTCTTAATTAGTTTCTTTCTTTATGGCCTTGAATCTCAATTGAAATTGAAAATGAATCATCTTAATCAGTATATAGGACCAAATCAAGTTAGGAACTAAATAGACTAGTTTAATTAATAATTAAGTATAAGAGGATATCTGATAGTTTTTAAACTTTAAAAAGAAAGATAAAAATTAAAATCAAAAGTTTGAAGTTTATTTAAATTTAATTTAAAATTAAAAATAAATTCATATTTGATTTAATTTATAAAATAGACTTTATTTTCAAATTCACAACGGATCATTATAAAGTTTTAAATTTAAAGTTCATAAGTCATATTTTTATTTTTTATTGATTATACAAATTATAAGTTATTTGTTAAAATAAGATTAAATTTTAATAAAATAAGACACATTCTTGTACAATATCTATACTTTTGATAAGAATTAATAATACAATAATATATATATATATATATATAATCTAAAACTAATATTCTATAATAGGTATAAATTCAAATAATTGTAAGTATTTATAAAATTTATTAATACAAACATGGTCTTTATTTTTAATTTAATTTTAAAATTCAAATATAATTTATGAATCAATTATTAAAACTCATTTTTTATTTCTGGAACTTAAGATCCAAATGAGCTGGCCTAATTCTGAGCAAGTCATTTGACAACTTAAAACACAAACCCGACTAGTACATTGTTATTGAAAATTGAAAGGACCCAAAAAAAAAGTATTAAAATAAATTGAACTAAAAAAACTAAATTTTGAATAAAAATTATATAAATAACTAAATCAATTCAATTTTTTAATTATTAGAATTTACTTTAATAATTTCAGAAATCAGAACAGATGAAGTTGAATCGGTTTCAGACCTCTGTCGTCCCTAGAAGTACATAATGGTTGTGTTTGGATATGCGGTGCGGTGGAGATAAGTACTTATCCACTGCAGCTTTCAAATGCAGTCACATGTTTGGATCTACAGTCGAACAACCGGAGGGTTGGAGGAAAGTACGATGGTACTGCAGAAATCGATAAATAATGTGACAAAAAAGTGCTTCTGAAATAAAAATTTAACTTTTCATTAACAACTTTCTGATAATTATTATTTTATATTATACCCTCAACTAATAGAACGCAAATCCAACGTATAAATTTTATTTGCTTTTACATTAACATGAACATGAACAATTATACTTTATCAAATGGTTTATTCCCATTTTTATTTTCTTTATTTTAATTTAATATTCTATTATATATAATTTTAATTATATAATATTAAAAGTACTTAAATTTATGAAATATTCCAAGGATATCTTGTTATTATGAAATTGTAATTTAAATTATCATTTTTCAATAATATAAATAATCACATATCTAGAAAAAAATAATGATGGATATGTTCTATATTTTATTATTTATTATTTTAAATTTATATGACTAATAATATATTTTTAATTATTTATACAACAATTAATACTTTATTAAATCAATGGACTTTTTAGTCATTTTTCTCTTTTCAGCAACCATAACTGCACTTGCCAAACATCTATTTTCACAGTTCAGTAGTTATCAAATTAGCAATCTCAAACATATTAGTACTTATTGAAAATAAGTACTTATTATTTTTGCAGGTTGATTTCAGCATATTATTAACCGTCATTGCTCCCCCAGACCAAACCATTCAATAAAAACTTGTGTTTTATAAAAGTTAATGCATCTAGTACTATTCTACGCAGGGTTGGGTGCAAAAAATGGTAAAGATTACGTCAGAGATGCTTGGGAAGTGGGAGGAAAAAAAAGGCAGCGATGGCAGAGATGAAGTAGAGATTAATGTACACAAGCAACTCCATCAACTCTCCGTTAATATTATCTCTGCAACAATATTCGGAAGAAGTTTTAAAGAAAGAAAACGTATTTGTGAGCTACAAGAAAAGCTTGCTCACCATGCCTCCATTGCCTTCAAGTTTCTTCAAATTCCTATCTTCAGGTCTGAACATAAACAAATTGCCAATTGATTTCTTCTTAATTCTCCATGGAATAAGTGGCCTGATTTTATAACCTTGCCTCTTCCTTCTATCATTACAGGTTTTTGTCAATTGTGACAAATAGAGAGAGGTGGAGAGTAGACAAAGATATTGATCGAGCAATCCGAAAGGTAATCAACAGTAACAACAGGAGAGAAGAGAACATAAGAAACTTGTTAAGCTTGCTAATGTCTTCCTATAAGAATCACAATGGTGAAGCAAGTGAATTAGAAATTGAAGGAATAGTCGATGAATGCAAGACGTTTTACTTTGCAGGAAAGGAAACAAGTGCCAATGGCTTGAAATGGGCAATTGTACTCCTATCTATCCATCAAGATTGGCAAGTCAAGGATCGTGAAGAAGTGATCACTCTAAGTTCTTGGTGACAAAGAGAGTGTTAAACGTCCTGAATAAAGAAGAGATGAGAGAAAACTCATAAATATAGGAAGCACTGGTACTTGATTTTCATTGAATAATTAACTCATGCTCAACTAAGCTATTATATGCATTGGAGATGGAAGAAGAAGCTGCGACTATCTTTACCAAATTTTTATAACATGAGCATCTCACGTGCTGCCTTTAAACAAATTTAAGAAGCAAGTGAAATCCACCATACTTCTAACATCTCATTCTTCATAGCTTGAATCTTCACACACACACCCCTCCCCCAAAGATGGAGTCAATCCAAGGCCCAGCTTAACGGTCAGTGAAGAATAAGCAAGATTACTTAGAGATTTTGTCATTATATTAGCTATCTGCAAATGTGAGGGAACATAAGAGGTCTGCAGAAACCCAGATTGAATCTTTTCTCTGGTGAAATGACAATCAATCTCTAAATATTTAGTATGTTCATGGAAGCAAGGATTTGCTGCAATCTGTTGTGCAACCTTATTTTCACAAAAGAGAGTTACAGGAAGAGAGACAGGTATATCAAGATCCTGAAGAACATAAAAGACCCACATGAGCTCACAAGTGGTGACTGTCATACTCCTGTACTCTGTTTCTGCAGAAGACTTAGCTACCGTTGTTTGTTTATTGGTTTTCCATGAGACCAAAGCATGGCCTAGGAACACATAATAACTAGATAAAGATCTCCTGGTCATGAGACAAGATGCCCAATCAGCATCCGAGAACCCTATAAGCTTCAATTGTGACTTAGCAGGATAAAACAAGCCCTGTGATATTGATCCCTTTAGGTACCTCAACACATGTAGAGCAGCTTCTATATGTGGCTTTTTAGGAGAACAAAGAAACTGACAGAGATGTTGTACTGAGTATGAAACATCAGGCCTTGTCATTGACAAGTACAACAACCTGCTACCTATAAGCTCTAGGATCATCGATAGGTTCACCATCATCAATTGAAAGCTTAATATGCTGAAGCAAAGTAGTGAGTGTTGGTTTAGCTGTAGTTAAACTAGCATCTTGCAAGATATCCAATATATACTTCCGTTGATTAGGAAATGTTCCTAAATCTGTCCTATGAATCTCCATACCCAAAAAATAATGAGCTAATCCAAGATCCTTAATGGTGAACTTTGTATCTAAGGCTATCTTAGATGCCTCACAATCTGTCACAAAGTTGCCAGTGATGAGTATATCATCTACATTTACTAGCAACACAATAAACTTGTGGCCATCTCTCTTAAAGAATAGAGACTAATCATGGATAGACTATTTTCACAAGAAATCTAGTCAACTCCTTATTCCAATGCCTTGATGCTTGCTTGAGGCCATAAAGTGATTTCCTCAACCTACACACCTGCCCAGGCTTTGCCTTTGTATAACCCTCTAGAGGAACCATGTATATCTCCTCTTCAAGAAATCTATACAAAAATGCATTATTAACATCCAATTGATGCATCAACCAACCATATGTTGTTGCTAAAGCAATAATAATCCTCACAGTAGCCAATTTAGCAACTGGAGAAAATGTGTGTTTATAATTTTTCCCTTCCTTTTGATCAAATCCCTTATTTACCAATCGAGCTTTATACCACTCAACTGATCCATCAAGTCTGTATTTTACTTTGTAAACCCATTTGGAGGAGATAGCTTTATACCCAGCTGGTAAAGATGTGAGTTCCCAAGTGTCATTATTTTTAAGTGCCTGTAATTCCTTCTCCATGGCATCCACCCATTCTTTATCATTGCTAGCATCAGTGTACCCTGCAGGTTTAAAGATAGAAAATACCTTTGCCAAAGAAACCACATATTCATTAGGTAGGTTCTGGAAGTGTTTATTATGAAATATAGGCTAGGTAATGGACTGAGCAGTATTGGCATGCATACTAGTAGCAAAATCTTGCAACCATTGAGGCTTATTCCTAGTTCTCTGAGACCACCTGACAGAATCATGAGTAGAAGAATTTGTATTTGGCACAGAAATGGAAGAAGAAAAAGTATCAGTGGGATGTATGATTGAGTGATCAACTGCAATGGGAATAGGATCAATGTTTAGGATATTTGAAGCTGGAGGAATGATATTATCTGTATAAATGAAAGAATCATCTATACGATTGATTTGCTCTCCCGGAAATAAACTTGTAGGATAAGAAGAAATAAATTCTGAAGAGGCTTTATGTGATCTCAAAGGGAAGATAGTTTCTGGAATGTGACATCCCTACTACATATGACTTGCTTATTGTCTAAATCAAACAGTTTATAGCTTTTTCTATCTGGAGGATATCCAATCAGGACACATCTCTTAGCTTTTGCTGCAAATTTATCGCTACTTGCTGCATTGATCGCGACATAGCAAAGACAACCAAAAACTAAGATGCTCATAGGTAAGAGGGGATTGAAACAACATTTCATAAGGTGACTTCCAAGCAAATAAAGCCTTAGGCATCCTATTTATAAGATAAGTGGCTGTCAGGATACACTCACCCCACAGGTATGAAGGTATATGAGCATGAAGTTTAAGTGCTCGAGCTGTCTTAACTAAATTTCTATGCTTCCTCTCCACTCTCCCATTTTGTTGAAGAGTATAAGCCATGGTCTTTTGATGCAGTATGCCCAACTCAGCCCTACACTCATAGTTTACAAACTTTGAACCATTATCTGTTCTTATGGTCTTAGGAGTAACAAGGAATTTTTGATGTATTTGATATGAGAAGCAAAGGTTGGTACTACTTCTTGCTTATCATGTAACATATAAGTCCAAGTTACTCTGCTATGATCATCTACTATCGTAAGAAAGTATTTTTATCCATTAACATTCTACACTTTATAAGGCCCCCACAAGTCAATATGTAGCAGGTCAAAAGGATTAAGAGAAGCACTTTGACTCCTTAGAAATGAGGATCTATTATGCTTAGCCAATTCACAAGAATCATGATAGAAATTTTTTATTACAGAATCAGGAATATTACAACAGTCTACATTAGAAAGTTTAAAGAGAGATGTGTGACCAAGTCTTTCATGTACAAGTGTACATCAATGGATTTATGACTAGCAGACAGAACAGAGAAATCTACTAAATTTATTTGTTTCTCTTTGGACTCATAAAACATGTACAAGCCTTTATGATTCTTGCCAACAGCCAGCACTTTATTAGTTTTGAGGTCCTAAAATTCACAGTGAGTATCATGAAAAATAGTAGCGAGTTTATTCTATTTCAATAGCTTTCCAACAAATGGCAAGTTATATTTGAAGGATGGCAAAAAGAACACATCATGTAAGGTCAGTTTTGAGTTTAATACAGCTGAACCAGACATTGAGACATACTTAATGGATCCTTTTAGTAAGGTAATTGGAAGAGGTTTGGAAAATGGTTTGATATAAGTGAGTAAGTGTTTGTGAGGTGTCATGTGGTCTGTGGCTCTAATATCAACTATCCAAGTACCCAACAAGTCCACATCATACTAACAAGACAAAGCACATGGATAAACACAGGTATCATGAGAGGGTTTCAATGTAATACCTGCAAAGCTTGTGGAAGCTACAGAAGTTGATATGTTGCCTTCGTCATAAGGCAACTTGCCTTTAAACATTTTCATTATCACTTCTTGGCAAACCGAAGTCACCATCCTCTTATCCATTTCCTCTTTGTCCTCCTCACCAAATCCAAAAGGATTCTCAGCCTCAAAACCTTCAAAACCTGTAGACATATATGCAGCAGCCTTGAAGTATTTCTTGTTTTTCTTCCCTTTGTACCAGTCGGGGTAGTCAATCCTCTCAAAATAGTTTTCAAATGTGTGTCCCTCTTGCTTGTAGTGTGCACAGTATCTCCTTCCTTTTTCCTTCTTAATTTCCTTCCTTATGCCATTATATGAGTTGTTACTAGTTGAAAAAGCAACTGAATCTACCAGACCACTAGCAATTTCTTTTTACTTCTCCACTTGTTGTATCAAGTAATAAGCCTTGTTGACAGAAGGCAATGGTTCCATGGCTAAGATCTGGCCTCTCACAGCTTCGTAACTCTCATTCAACCTTATTAAAAATTAAATCAACCTTGATCTTTCATTCATCTCAACAAACTTCACAACTATTTCACATTTGCACATATCAAGCTTTCCACATTTACAAGTCGACAATCTTATTAAGCTCTATAACTCATCCCAGAACTTCTTCAATTTGTTAAAATAAGCAGGCACACTCATATTGCCTTGATTCACTTGACTAAGGTCATACTCTAACTGGTAAATCAATGGACCACTACTCTGTGCATACCTTTCTTCTATTTCTTCCCATAATTAGTGTGCCGATTGAGCATACACGAATGCTTCATACGTATCTAAAGTCATCGAGTTAAGAATCCAACAATGAACCATGTAATCACACCTAATCCACTTAGGATAAGTTGGATCTGAGATTGTAGGCTTCGCACATATTCCGTCTATAAACCCTAACTTTAGCTTAGCACCAAGGGCCATCTTAATGGCTCTACTCCAGCCAACAAATCCTACTCCATTGAATTGAATGCTTGTGAGATTCGTACTTGGATTGTCTAAATTCCACAAGCACAGTGGATCATTGAAGAAATTGATATTTCTAGAACTCACTTCTCTCGTCGACGCCATCTTCGATCTGGTAACTCCATCAGCTTGCTGAAATTCCAATCAAAAATTATTGAAATTGCCAAAAATCAGCTCAGCAAACTGTGATGAAGATGATTCAATCGCAGTCGAAAAATTGAGCCTAGTGCTCTAATACCATGTTAAACATCATAAATGAAGAAGAGATGAGAGAAAACTCAGAAATATAGGAAGCACTCGTACCTAATTTTCACTGAATAATTAACTCATGCCCAACTAAGCTATTTATATGAATTGGAGAAGGAAGAAGAAGTCGCAACTATCTTTACCAAATTGTTATAACATGTGCATCTCACGTGCTTCCTCTAAACAAATTTAAGAAGCACGTGAAATCCACCACACTTCTAACATATCATTCTTCACAACTTGAATCTTCACAGAGAGTCTCACTGCAGATACATTAAGTGAACTGAAGCTTGTGGGACCATTTTCTAACTTTCTGCAACTTTTTACTAAATCACTCATTATTGAGTTGTCGTGGTTTATGATCGACAGATACAGATGATCTTAAATGAAACACTTTGAATATGGGGAGAAGATGTAGATGAATTCAATCTATAGAGATTTAATGAGCCTAGAAAACACTTTGTCTGCTTTCTTTCCATGGGGTTTGGGACCTAGAATCTGCATGGGATATAATTTAGCCATGGTTGCGGTTAAAATTGCTCTCTATATGATTATTCGTTGATACTCATTTACATTATCACCAACATATGTACATGAACTTATAATGATCCTGACTGTTCAACCTCAATATGAAGCGTAACTAATTCTCAAAAGAGCTTGAAATAGAATTAGATTGAATATAACGTTAAAGATGTCAGATAAAAATTAGTTGTTTCGTGTGTCCTAGTCTGCAGGAATTAGTTAATACTTGGTATAATTTGTTTTGCTTACTAAGATTTTAGGAGTCAGTTTATACTTTTATTTATTTGTTATTTTCTTACTTTTTTATGTTCAACCTAATTATTAATGTAATCTTTGGTAGTTAACTATTAACATCTAATTAGCTTTCATTTTCTTCTAAAATTAAGTAAATTGTGTAATATTTAGTTAAACTGTTTCTTTAGTTGTATAATCTTTGATTCTTCGCTTTGATGGTTATTATGATCATTCAAGCATATTGATGGAGAATTTCTTCAAATCAAAAGAGTTATACCAAGTCATTTTGAATGGAATTCTACAACTAGCATATGGCACAGCAATGTCTGATGTACAAAAAGCAAAAATTGAAGGTATGAAGTTAAAGGATCTCAAGACAGAAATATCTATTCCAAGCTATAGACCATTCATTTGTGGTGACCACTCTCTTAAAGGACAATTCCAAGTAAATTGCCTAAATCATTATCAATTTCCCTTTTGTACTAAAGTTAAAAACTAATATATTAATTATTAGTCAGTTGCAAAAGAAGGGTTACGAGATTTTCGTTAAACAAAGAGTATGTCGAATTTAAGATGGCAAATTGGATTAATCACTTAAGTTGCAATGGTAACAAACAAAATGTTTTCTCTTTACCTCTTAATGAATTATGTTTTGTAGCAAAATTAGCTGATCAGGCTTGATTGTAGCATTTTCACTATGCTCATCTCAGTTCTAAAGTTAGTAAAGTTGCTTTTTTGTGACCATAAAATTGTAGGTTCAAGTCACGAAAATATTCTCTTTATAAAAATAAAAAAGAATGTTGTATACATTATAATCTTCCCCGTACTTCGCAAAGCGAAGAATCTTGTGCACTAGTTACGTCAATTTCATCTCAATTTTAAAAGTTTGTAGACACTTCTACAAAAAAAAAAGTGTGGTTATTGGTCTCTCGCATTTCACCAACACCTTAAATGTGTATGAAGAGTGTATAGCTAGTAAACAACATTAAGCAGAGCAAGAAATCTATCTAAGATTGTACATTCTGATACTTGTAGGCCAATCAATCATGATTCAATAGAGGTAAATGATATATTAACACCTTAATTTATGACTTGAGTAGAAAACAAGGGTTGAGAATATGATACTAGAAGAAGTATGGAGGAAGGAGATCAAATGTCAATCACTTTAAAAATTTTAGATGTATTGCTTATGCCTATATGTCAGGTGAGAAAACAAGAAAGTTGGGCAACAAAAGAAAAAATTAATTTTTTTATGTGTTAATGATTATTTTAAAGCTTATAAATTGTATAATCATAGCACTAAAAAATTATTATTAGTGGAGATGTAATTTTTATTGAAGAAAATATTTGGCATTTGAAGACAACTTCATCTCAACAGTATATTCTTGCAGATTTTGATGGATAAAATGTTAGGTTGTGGGTTCCATCGTATGTGGAAAAACTCATATCTTATCGCCTCCTATGACTTTTACTTGCTTTTTGTCTCTCACATATTAGCTTCTTCTTCAACCATGGGAGTCGACACAACAGAAGGAAGAGAGAACAAAAATAGTTGTAACATTTTCGGACGACCAAATTCACTTTTCTTCTTGATCCACACTCATCTACTGTTGGATCAAGCTGAAAATTTAGGAGTATGTTCTTGAGACAGTCCTCTACATTTTGAACGATCACTTTTTCATTTAGAGGGCTGGTTGTTTAGATCAGAGCCTCAAAATAGTCACACATTTTTTGTGATTTCTCTCCTTTTATGTTCCTAACAATGTTATCTTGTGTAGTTGTTTATTCCTCTTGTTGATGCTGAGTTTGTGTCTTTGAGAAGAAGATATTTGTACACATTTCACCCTTGATTTGAAGGGGTTTTCCATGTTAAAAATTTCAGCGTCGTTAGTTGTATTTAATTTGTTGTTATTGTTGAACAATTGTCGTTGGTATTTACTTACTTCTACTACTCAAATAGATTTGAGAAATTTTTGTATTGTATTTGCACTTCTCCATAATTTAGCAATATCGATTTTTTCCCAACACAAGGGTATCAGATAATTAGTTGATTTAATCCTTTTGGTTTATTTGAATTATGGAGGTTAATAATAGTATAATGGTTTGCTTGAATGGAGCTAATTACCACAAATGGAGGGGTAAGATGAAATATTTGTTATTTGTGAAAAAGATGCATTTGCCTGTGTTTGCCACTAATAAACCTGAGTCTATGTCTGAAGACTGGGAATTTGAACCTCAGCAAATATGTGGTTTTATTAGACAATAGGTAGAAGATAATGTTCTTAATCACATTGTTAAAGATACACATACCAGAACTCTATGGGATAGCCTTGAACAACTTTATGCATTGAAGACAGGAAATAACAAATCATTTTTACTGAAGCAGTTGATGAACTTGAACACAAGCAAGGCAGTGCTATTTTTGATTAATTGAATGATTTTCAGGGTGTTATTGATCAACTGTCTAGAACGAGTATAAGATTTGATGATGAGATACAAGAACTTTGGTTGCTTAATATTTTACCTGATTCTTGGTAAACTTTTCGTGTTTCACTGACCAATTCTACTCCTAATGGTGTGGTAACCATGAAATATGCGAAGGGTGGTGTTTTAAATGACGAAGTGAGAAAAAGATCTTAGGGCTCTTCTACATCATCTTCACAATCTAATGTTTATATTACAAAAGAGAGAGGGAGAAACAAATTCAAAGGTCAGAAAGGTAGAGAGAAAAGTAGAAGAAAGTCAAAGTTTAAGTACAAAAATTTTGTATGTGATCACTATGGCAAGGTAGGGCATATTAAGAAATATTGCTTTAAGCTAAAAAAGGAAATGAGATAAGAAAAGAAGGACAATGTTGATCAGAATCGTGTTGCTAATGTAGTTGATGGTGATCTCCTTGCTACTTATGATGAAAGTGTCATCAATTTGGTAAGTCATGAAACTAATTATGTTATAGATAATGGTGCTACTTATCATGTCACATCAAGAAAGGAATTCTTCACTTCGTATACTTCTAGAGATTTTAAGATATTGAAGATGGGAAATGATAGCAAGATAAGTGTGATTGGAATTTAACAGTTTGTTTGGAAACTAACAATAGTTCAAGGTTAGTTCTTAAAAATGTCAAACATGCACCGAGAATTCGCTTGAATTTGATATCTATAACAAAACTTGATGAAGATGGGTATTGTAATGTCTTTAATAATGGACATTGGAAACTTACAAAAGGTTCAATGGTTGTAGCTCGAGGTAACAAATCCTCTAACTTGTCAATGTTGCAAGGTTCTATTCATGATGGCTTAGTGAATATGGTAGAGAGTAATACTACATCATAATTATGGCATAGAAGACTAAGTCATACGAGTGAGAAGGGGATTAATTGTTTGGCCGAGGAAAATTTTCTTCAAGTGGTTAAGGAAGTTAGGTTGAACAAGTGCGTTCACTGCTTGGCTAGGAAACAAAGAAGAGTTTCTTTTAAGAGTCATCCTTCTTCAAGAAAGTTTGATTTACTGGAATTGGTTCACTCAAATGTATATGGTCCTTTGAAGGTAAGATCACATGATGGTGCATTGTATTTTATGAAATTTATTGATGATCATTCTAGGAAGCTTTGGGTCTATGCTTTAAAGACCAAAGATCAGGTTTTTAAGAAATTTAAAGAATTTCATGTCTTAGTTGAAAAACAAACTGGCAAGAAATTGAAATGCATCTACACTAATAATGGTGGTGAATATTGTGAACCATTTGACAACTATTGTAGAGAGCAATGTATTAGGCATTAGAAAACTCCTCCCAAAACTCTTCAGTTGAATAGTTTAGAAGAAAGGATGAAGAGAACTTTAGCGGAGAGGGTTAGATGTTTACTTACGCAAGCAAAGTTGCCAAATTCTTTTTAGGCTGAAGCACTTTACACAGTTGCTCATGTTATCAATTTATTTCCCACTATAGCTTTGGATGGTGATGTTCCTAATAGAGTTTGGTTTGGCAAAGATGTTTCCTATAATCACTTGAGAGTTTTTAGTTGCAAAGCATTTATGGATGTTCCTAAAGATGAGAGGTCGAAATTGGATTTCAAGATCTGACAATGTATCTTTATTGGTTATAGTCAGGATGAGTTTGGTTATCGATTATATGATCCAATTGAGAAGAAACTTGTCAGAACTCGTAACGTAATGTTTTTTGAAGACCAAACTATTGAGGATATTGAGAAGGCAGAGAGAAGAGATTCTCATAGTAGAGAAGGTCTCCTCACTCTAGCAGATCTTTTAAGAGAATTCTCTGGAACCTCTGTAGGTGTTGGTTGCTGATCCACTACAACATCATGCACTAGAGCATTAACATTGTCATCTTGAACATCATGATATTGACGGTCATTTCTAGCTACATTTGAGGTATCATTTATAGAAACTGGTTAAGTTGCCTAAGAACAAACAAGCTTTTCAGATTGAAACATGAAGATGGTACTTCAGTTCCATGGTACAAAGCTAGATTGGGTGTCAAGGGCTTTTGTCAAAAGAAAGGAGTTGATTTTGAAGAAATCTTTTCTTCAGTAATGAAGCTGTCATCCATTCGAGTTGTGTTGGGTTTGGCAGCACACCTTGATCTGGGATTGATCAAATGGATGTTAAGACTGCTTTTCTTCATGGTGATTTAGATAAAGAGATATATATGGAGCAGCCAGAAGGTTTTAGAGTCAAAGGGAAAAAGGATTATGTTTGCAAATTAAATAAGAGCTTGTATGGTTTGAAACAAGTTCCAAAGCAATGGTACAGGAAGTTTGATTCAGTTATGAAACAACAAGGCTTCAATAAGACTTCCTTTGATTATTGTGTTTATATGCATAAATTCTCTGATGATGACTTTATCATTTTGTTGCTATATGTTGATGATATTCTTTATTGTTAGTCATAATACTTGCAGGATTGTTAAGTTGAAGCTGGATCTTAATAAGTATGAAAGACTTAGGACTAGCAATACAGATTCATGGCATAAGGATCATTCGTGATAGAAAGGTTAAGAATTTATGGCTATCACAAGAGAAGTACATTGAAAAAGTACTTCAGATATTCAAAATGGACAAGGCTAAAGCTGTGAGTACACCTTTTGGAATGAACTTTAAATTGAGTAGAAAGTAATGTCCTTCAAATGAGAAGGAACAGGGAAAAATATGCAAAGAGTTCCTTATACTTCAGTTGTGGGTAGTTTAATGTATACTATGGTTTGCACTGGGCCAAATATTACTCATGTTGTTGGTACAGTTAGTAGGTTTCTTTCTAATCTGGGAATAGACCATTGGTATACTGTGAAATTGATGATGAGATATCTCTGTGGGACGTCTACTGTGAGTCTTTGCTTTGGAACAGGGAAGCATATTCTTTCAGGTTACACTGATTCTAATTTAACAGGAGATGTTGAAATAAGAAAGTCTACCTCAGGCTATTTGATTACCTTTACAGGGGGAGCAGTAAGTTGGCAATCTAGATTACAAAAATGTGTTGCTTTATTTACCATAGAAGCAAAGCTTGTAGTTGTTGTTGAAGCATGCAAAGAATTATTATGGATGAAAAGATTTGCGAGTGAACTTGGATTTATTCAAGAGAGGTATGTGTAACACTGTGACAGTCAAAGTGCAATGCAACTAGCTAAGGATTCCACATTCCATGATGGATCAAAACATATTGATGCTAGATACCATTAGGTTAAAGATGTTTTGGATTCTAAGTTGATTAAGCTTCAAAAGGTTCATACAGATGATAATTGTCCTAATATGATGACTAAGTCTTTGCCAAGAGTGAATTTTCAGGCATATTATTTGATCGTCAGGATGGTGAGCACCTCCACATAGTCAGGAGGGGGAGATTTGTTAGGCTATGGGTCCCATCCTATGTGGAAAAACCTATGTCTTATCTCCTCTCATGACTTTTAATTGTTTTTTGTCTTCCACATATTAGCTTCTTCAACAGTGAGAGTCAACACAACAAAAGGATGAGAGAGCAAAAATAGTTGTAATATTTTTGGACAATCATATTCACTTTTCTTCTTGATCCACACTTATCTACTATTGGATCAATCTGAAAATTTAGGAGTACGTTCTTAAGAAAGTCTTTTACATTCTAAACGGTCACTTTTTCATTTGGAGCTCTAAATGTTCAGATTGGAGCCTCAGAACAGTGAAACATTTTTGGTGATTTCTCTCCTTTTATGTTCCTAATAATGTTATCTTATGTAGTTGCTTATTCCTCTTGTTGATGCTAAGTATGTATCTTTGAGAAGAGGATATTTGTACACATTTTAATTTAGTGAAGCTATTTTTCGGATTGGAGATCCCATGATTTTTACCTTTGATTTGAAGGAGTTTTCTACAATAAAAATTTTAGTATCGTTACTTGTGTTTAATTTGCTATTATTGTTTACAAACTGTTGCTGGTATTTATTTACTCCTATTACTCAAATAAATTTAGAAAGTACACTTCTACTGAATTTAGCAATACTAAGCTTTTCCATTACATGGTGGTGATGTGGCATCTTTTTTGTTTTTTGAACAAGGTAAGAGTATGTACTTAAAATTTATGGCTAAAGATTTTTATGCACTTTAATTCATTTTGTAAAAAGATTAAATAAAATTTTACTGTTTTTACATAACATTGCTAAAATAATGACTATTGTATCCCAAATAAAATATAAAAGTAGTAATGAATAATAATAATAATAGTAATAGTTCAGTTGGATTATTTAAAACATTAAGATATAAATCACACATTTAATTAATGTCTACTAAATTAAGATATAAATCACAAATTTAATTAATGACTAAATTAATGTTAATATTTAATGAGTTCGGGATATCCAAAATTTAAATTGACAGTTTATTTATTTAAAATTATCAAAATTAATTTTATTATAATTTAAAACACTATTAATGTTATTTTAAAAAATTAAATGCAACCTAATACCATAAATAATAAATAAAAATGTTAAAACAAATGTTT